>JAFVLL020011692.1:27464-45421 GCA_021397915.2 Tor tambroides
GTGCTGCACACATTCGAATATTTGCATTGTACTGCTCTGGAACAGTGTTGTAAATACAACTTAACCACTGATTTCTAGTTGTGTCCTCTTTTGGAAGCCCAAACACAAAGTAGTTTCGCTTTCACAATGTAACAGGGTCTCCAGGACATGGCGCCGGCGGCAGCAACAACACTACAGCGAGAATAAAAGTTCCTCCTTCTTTCACTGTGTATACGTTTGGGAGGTGTTATGAAAATCTCCCCACATCGTGACGTAGACATGTGGGGGCGTGTTTGAACGAGCCGTTTTAGGGGGGCGTGGCAGAGTCTTAACTTTTATAAAGAATATCTCTTTGGTTTTGAGACTTTAGTCTTTGCAACTACAGGGATCTATCCCTGTATCCCTGTAATGGTATCTATACACCAACAGCTTGTAACACTCCAAAGAGAAAGGAAAACTTGAAATCGCATCATATGACCCCTTTAATAAAGGGATAGTTCACCCAAAAATGAAAATTCTGTCATTAATTACTCACCCTCATTTTGTTCCAAACCCGTAAGACCTTCGTTCATCTTCGGAACACAAATTAAGATATTTTTGATGAATTCCGAAAGCTTTCTGACCCTCCCATACACAGCAAGGTTACTACCACAATCGGTTAATTACGGTGAGTAATTAATGACAGAATTTTCATTTTTGGGTGAACTATCCTTTTAAGGTCTAAAACGTTTTAAATTAGAACCAAACTACTGAATGCACCTTTATCCACTAATTTTTAAATAAATAAATCAGACTTAGAACGGGACTTTTAATGAAAGTGAAGGTATTTGTTTAATTGGTATGGTAAAATTTCAACAAATTAATCTGGATTTTTTTTTCCATCTATTTATAGTCCAAGGTCAAAATACAACAATTTCTGTCAGTTTTCCCAATAATCATTGTCATCTAGACAGAGACAGCCACACATTTACACTGTTTTCACATCTGTACGTGACTCACCTAAACACTCCTCTTTCAGCACCCCGTTCTTGTTCCTCTCCTCCCAGTCCATTACTTCTTTATAAATCAACTCTGTAGTGAGTGAAAAACCCAAAGAAATCATAAAGAGAATTTTATGCCTTTTCATTGTTTTACAAATCACTAATAACTCATATTCATCACTTCAGCAGACATTAAGATTATGAACTTTCAGGGTCAGAGCTCAAAAGCTATTCCATTACTTTTAGAATAAATGAGAATGCAAATGATCTTGGATAAATTCACAGCAATAATCATTTCTGCTGTAAGCCTTCATTTTCTACAAGTAGCTTATAGCTCAGCAGGAGGTAGTGACAGCAGAGGGCGTTTGTACCTTTCCACTGCTCAATGCTGTGTTCCCGCTCCTCCAACTGCTTGTCTGATATCTGCGGAGGAGGCTGAACACATAAAACAATCATTATACATCCTAGTCTCGAGAGAACCTCCTTGGCATTGTAAAAATGTCCCCTGTAAAACAGTTTCAACTGGACTGGACAGGACAAAGAGACATGAAAGGATAGGGGTGCACTGACCGCATCGGCCTCGGCTGGGTCGTACCACACATGGATATAAGGGTGACTGAGGGCCTCCTGCACAGAGATGCGGCTTTCAGGGTCGATTACCAGCATCTTGGACAGCAGGTCTCGTGCTTGACTAGCTACATTAGGAATGATGTAAAATGTCACGTGTCAAAGCATTAACAGAGTACTAAGAGACAGCAAAGCAACAAAAAAAAAAAAAAAAGTAACAGATGTGGAAGAAATTTTTGGATGTCTTACTTTTAATCTTGTCATGCTCAGTCTCTGAAGGGAAGGCCCAATCGGGAAAAAGCTCATTAAAACTGACTCCAGGAAACTGGGGTTTGTTCATCACATAGTTCCTTACAGTCTCCATCAAACGGTTCATAAACTCCAGAGAGGGGGTTCCCAGAATCTCAATCACTTTATTCCACTGGTCAATATCTGAGATTAACTCGGTCAAGGAGATAAAGGTGAAAAGGGATAAATTCACATAAAATTAAAATCTTTCAATGACCAGGACAGACACTGGGATATAAACACAGAGTACAGGAGTAAAGAGGATACGATCAGTGCCCTGGAATATGACACTTCCTTTGACCATCTCACCCATGATGCAGCCCACCGACCAGATATCCACTGGCAAAACACAATCAAATATTAATACCACAATTTTATGTGGTTCTCTCCACTGACTTTCAAGAGCATTGCGGACAAAAAAAAGTTTTACCATTCTCCTTATATTTCATTCCCAAGATGACCTCTGGTGCTCTGTAGTATCTGGTTACAACGTAGGGTGTCATCATGAAGTTAGTGCAGGCGGTTCTGGCCAGCCCAAAATCTAAGATCTTTAGCGTGCAGTCAGTCTTCACTACGATGTTACTAGGCTTCAGATCCTGAGGGACAGAGATGAGAGTTTCATACTGTCATACTGAAAAACATCTCAGGTGTTGATATTTTGCAAGGTAAAATGATTTCGGGAACACAGCTGGTGATGTGTCATGCTTGATTCAGTCTTCACTTATTTAAAGAAAACATTTGGTACAAACCTTAGGATACAAATGATAACAGTAGCTGGCAACATTTTCCAATACATGTACTAAACAAATTGTTCTCTAGAGATGTAAATTTGTTGGTCCGACAATTAATTTGCAATACATATAAACAGCATGCTATAAACAACTTCAAGAGGACAATAATACACGAAGACACATTAGATACAAAATGTTTCTGCTTTATTAATGCAGATATTACTTAATTTTATACATTTAAAACCAGCACAGAGTAAGGTTTTTATAGCTTTGAAATATTAATGTAATATTAATTTCCATTCTACTTAGTTACATTTGGCATTCATTAGTTTTGACATTTGTTTCTGAGTTTTTTTTGTTTGGTTTTTTTTATTCATTTATTTATTTAAGGTGTAGTTTTAGTAAAAGTAGAGTAGAGTGAAGGTTAACACATTAATCACTGTATAACTGTGCTCATGACATGGCTCTTTGGAATGTTTGAACCTGATTGGTCAATGGCAGTATTCTAAGGTCACATATTTTAGCATAATGACCACTGAACTAAGTTGTGCTAGCTACCTCACAAAATGAAATAATTTCACTCAAATCCATATTTCAACTACATAACTGTTAGTTAACATTTGTTTTTATTTTCTAATATTTATTCTAATTATTTTAGATTTGTTTTTACTTAATTCCCCTACGAGTTGTCGTTACTGATAATCATCTCGCCACAGAGAACATCTCACCCTGTGAATGATGCCAGCTGAGTGCAGATGTCTGATGCCACACAGGATCTGGTAGAGCAGGTAAGACATCCTCTCATGGTCCAGGTCCATGTGGATCACCTGACAAAGGCTAGCGTCCATCAGTTCCATTACCAAGTACCTGAGAAAAACCAGGGAACTATCAGTTTCCTGTGCTCACTTACAACTCAAACACCTACAACTCTTACATTTCCTTAAATACATAGCACTGACTAGCATATAACAACCCCAGACCCCAAGCTTAATACTTTGAGTCAGCACCACTTCTATAAAACACAGCAACAGAAGTGCTGTTGTCAGGAGTTGTAATTAATCTTGATTTAATAACATATAATTTCGATCCTAAAGCTATAATTATCACATGCAGCAGTAGGACAGCGTAATTCATCAGTTCCTCTTGAGAGTGCATTGTGGTCTCAGCAAAACTATGAATGTTAATAACAACACCGAGGGCCAAAGGACCAATACACCCCACGGCCATACAAACTCAGCTTACACTAAATGACAAGGTCAGCAAAAACGCCAGGAATTTATAAACTCAAAACTTACAAATCCTGAAACTCTTCCAATGACTTCTGGGGTGTGAAGACATTAAGCAAACGGATGATCTAGAAGGGAAAGGATGAGAAAATAAATCTGGATTAACCTAAACATAACAATCAGCTTGACAACAAAGACCAACATCTCACTACCTGATTTTCAATCATAAGCAAGTCACTGGACAATTAGCAGCTATCAAATGAATAAATAAATCAAATAAGCTTACTGGTTACTGATTAATCAAAGAGAGCTAATGGTAGAAAGGTCATGTAGTACATTTATACCGATTTTCAATTCCAAGCCGTTAGAAAGTTTTAAATTATTATTTAGCTTTTCTATACAAGCTATTATTACCAGTAATTACAGGTAAATTAAATTTAAATTCATACTAATAAATGTATATATATATTAGTGGTGTCAAAATTAGCGCGTTAACGCACGCGATTAATTTTTTCTGATTAACGCGTTAAAAATATTTAACGCAATTAACGCAGGGGCGGGGCTAGGGTTGGCCACCCCATTCGCAACTGCTGCCTCTGTCTCTTTTTCTTGAAAAGGATTGCGTTTATTTAGATGGAGGACGTCTTTATGACCCATCAAACGGGAGACGTTTCAGACACGCTCTAACTTCGCCTCCGCGCCAGGCGCGGGAGTCAAACGAGCACGGAAAGATGTACTGTGCTCGTAGCGCGCGCTCTTCAAATACACGCACAAAGGTGCCGGCGTGCGCTGTAGCCTGTATCATTTCATATCAAACAGCGAAAGAAACTACGTGCATGCAATGTCCTAGTTATGCGGTCAGTTAAGGCATGAAGTTACCAAAAAGCATGCAATATGTTATATATGCGTTACATTTAAGAATATGTCTCTGAAATGGTTTTAAAAACTGTCCTGAGGCACCCCAGCACTGTCTCCCTCATCTAAAACACCCGATTCAACTCGTCCGCTCATTAGTTGAGACTTTAAGACCTGAAGTGGGTCAGAAAACGCATGTCAGATCCGCGTCACGTTCAGCAGCAGCAGCTTTTAAAGCTATAGCAGGCAAATAAGCTAATAACCAGCTGCTGTGATGTCTATTAATCCAAGAACAAAAGAAAAAAGAGAAAATCAATAACTTTTATAGTTTTAAGGGGTTCATCTATATTTAATTTAGAATTTAGTGTTTGGTAAGTATTCATTTTCTGTATATTTCTGCTGAAGGGCACAAGCTAAATATGTAATTTATTATAATAGGTTCATGTGATTTGTTTTAAGTTCACTTAAATTAGAAGTTAAGTCTAATAAATGTTAATTTATAGATCTAAATTATACTGTAATGCTGACTGGCTACAGTCAATGGTTAAATATTCAGGGGGAAAAACTATTTTATACAGACATCAGTAGTATTGATATCAGTGATGCTGGCCTTCAATCATAAAAAAGATGCCATTAAAGAAATATTAAAAATATACTGTCTTTATGTTGTTTGTACATTGTACATTTGAAGATTGAATGCAAAATTATTGCAATATAAAAGTATATTTAAAAACTTTAATGTTAGGTGGAATTAATTGCGATTAATCGCGATTAATTTTTAGAAAAATGTGCGATTAAATTAGTTTTTTTTTTTTAAATCGATTGACAGCACTAATATATATATATTTTTTTTGTTTGTTTGTTTGTTTGTTTTTTGTTATATTTTAAACACAATATTATCTGTTTTTTGGTTAATTTTTGGTCAAGACAGCAGCGGTGTCTAGTTTCTGAATGAATCTGCATTTTGAATGAATCGTGTGATCCAATGATTCTAAGGCCCATTCATAAAGAGAGCCATTTACTTCATTCCTGAATGAATCAGCCGCTTGAATGAATCGAATGAATGAATGAATGAATGAATGAATGAATGACTCATAACGACATTTAAGCCACCTGATAGCAGATTTAGTTTCTTATTTAGAGTATCATTTAAAATAATAAGAATAAGAATAAAATAAAAACATTAAAGGGATAGTTCACCAAAAAAATTTAAATTCTGTCATCATTTACTCACTTTCATGTCGTTTACTCATGTCTCATGTCGTCAAACCTTTCTTAGTGGAACATAAAAGAAGGTATTTTCAAGACTGTTGGTAACAAAGCTGTTTTGCTTACCAATGACTTTCATTGCATGAACAAAAAATACTGAGATGTTTCTCAAATTATCTTCTTTTATGTTCCATAGTTAGACCATTAGACCGTAGCATAAATGTTTATGTATAATATATTTTATGTTAAATCAAAATATTTCTTTCTAAAGTTACAATTTTGTAATGTCTACTTGATACTTTCTCATTTAACACAAAAATAGCTTTAAATAAATTTTTGTGGGTATTTTCAGTCAAATTTATTTTGCGATTAATTAGATAATCAACACATCATGTGTCATTAATTAGATTAAAAATTTTAATCAACTGACAGCCCTAATATATAACAGTGGGCTGAACATCTGTTTAAAGAAAAATATCAATATTAAAACTTATTTTAAGTTATAATTAAATTATAATTTTAAAGTGGTATACAATTTACACAAAAACCAAGAAATATTACTATATTTATATAATATTACTCAGGAACAAAACCAAGTTACTGTCTTTCTGAAAGGGTCCCTGAATCATTAATTCAATCAACTCATTCAAAAACAATGAGAAAAAACACTAGTGTATTGCTAAGAGATGCGCAGTATTTAATAAAGTATTTAATAATAATAATAATTTTATACTTTACATTAGTAAAATTACAATACTAACATACATGGCTGTCACAAATTTCTTGAGTTATACAAACAACCTATTTTGGATTCAAAACATCACTTCTCATTTTAAGGGTAAGTTAAGGGTAATGTTATTCCAAGAATTATACCTGAATTTCTCTCATACCAAAAGTTTATGTTCACGTGGTACTTCTGTTCTTATTTTTTAACTTCATATTGTTTTCTCAGCCAAAATGGGACGTTCAGTAACAGGAAATTGGAGAGAAATGTCAAAGGTAGTTGTTCAGTCCATCACCTCTCTGACATTCTGAACCAGTGAGTGTGACAGAACTCTGACACTCCAGCAAAAACAGCCTGTAGGTGTGACAGCCCTGACCAAAACCAAGTTGAGACGGTTATAGTGTGACGCAAGTGTACTTCTGAATGGAAGAGTGCACTGTTAAGGGGACGTACATTCTTGTGATTGACACACTTGAGCAGAACCAGCTCTCTGTAAGCCCTCTTCGCATGGGTCTGGTTCTGAAAGGGCCGGCTCAGTTTCTTCACAGCGACTGGGATGCCAAGTATGGTGTCCAGAGCGGAGCTTAATGGGGCAGAAAAACAGGCACACTGACAATCACAATCATTGTAGTTACCATCATTGTTTCAAGTATGATTTACATATTTATGCATTTATAATGTCCTATTGTACCTCAGTTCCCTTTTAAATGCCTTTTTGTATACCATTACGGTATCGGACAACATTATTGCAAACAGTGTTTAGTGTCCATCTCCTGCACTTGGGTAAACAATTTAGACATGCAGCTAGCTGTAAAATCCCTCTCATTAAAGCAGCTGTATACCAGGGATCCAAATCTCTAATGAGACATTCAGGTCAATGAAAAAAACACATCTGCTGCGCTCATGACAAATGGAGACAGCCGATGCCTAATGGGATGATGACATCATTAGCATGGAGGCAGATAAAACTCTGTTAATTCCAGCCGCCCACTCACCAGACGATACCCTGGGCACCGGATCCGATGGCGCGGAGCTGCTGGTACCTTCTTAGCACTGTAAAGGTGGAGTCACCCACCTGCACGCTGTAGAACTGCCCCTCCCCCTCGGTCATGGCTCCTCCCACTGAGTGCCTCTAGACAAATCAAACCTGAGAGAGAAAGAGCAGCGTAAATGAGAGTGATGAAAAGATGATGTGAGATGTAGCAGTGATGACTGCATACTGAGCTCACTCCCCCGTGTTTACTGCGCCGTGTGTGGGGGATGACATTGCCGATGACTCATCCAAGGAGAATCAGATATAATGCATAGCCATACTGAATGACACAGGATACCTATAGGATGCCATTAGAGGGTCAAGCCAGTGATCGAGCACAAAGATAAAAGCAGTAGTTCACAGACAGGCCATTCTTAATGCATTTAAACAAACATTAAAACTACAAACAAGTGATGTCTATGCTTCACACTTCCCTGACCTGACAGAGCAAAGCTTATATCCTTCTCTCTCTCTTCTTTAATTAGCTACAGTTAATTACAGTGAGGGATTTGAACAAACCCCAAGGGGTGTAACAGTAAGCAAAAATGACGGTTTGGTACGCACCTCGATTTTGAAGTTACAATTAGGGATGTTTTCAGTACAGCAGGGAGAAAAACAACAATTTTTTTAGTAAACCGTGGTTCCTTTAAATAAAAAAAAGACTCAAGTCTGTCAATACTTCTGAAACACACTTCATGTGCGGTTTATGGTGCTGTTGTAAATGGGGAAAGAGATTTGAAGTGTTTACACTTTTGGATGCAAAATATTTTAGCAAAATGTGTATTTTAGTCTAATGTCATTATGTCTGTTTTTTTTAATGTTAAATACATAAATTATTACATCCCTATTCTATTGCCTTCAGTCTTTGGCACACTCACGTGCACTGGTGATATAATGCAAGTTCGTGAAGTTTAATGAAGACTTGCTCGCTGTCAGGACAAGCCTTCATGTAAATTGAAAACACCCACTTTCTAATATTTAAATATAAAGACACAACCCTAAGATGAAATTTGTGGACTGAGGGAAAACAGGTCTTAAATGCATTAAACAGCACATGCATCTGACAGGAGGGCAAGCTGCTTTAAATATGCTTAATATATAGCACCTCTCACATTCAGGAAAACTCTGAACTACTAATGCTATATAATATATTAGATTTTTCTAGACTGTAATAATTGGACCTGCACTGTTTGCATTACAGACAAGAATGCTACTGCAAAGTGTGTGTTGTTAAGGCCGTGAAACACCATGCAGACATCAAAAAAGTAGCACCAACAAAATAATGCAAAGACTACAGCCACTGGCCAACCAGAATGTATGTTCTGTGCCTGTGTGAGAGAAAATTACTCTCCATACCAGCAGGTGGGAGTAGTCTATATTTAGATTTCAAAAAGAATTTCAACACAGAGCACCTATTCAACAACCACAATTGGCAAAAATGCCACAGATAGGAACAAACTGGAAAAACAACTTTGACAGCCTTTAAAGGGATACTCCACCCCAAAATGAAAATTGTGTCATTAATCACTTACCCCCATGTCATTCCAAACTCGTAAAAGCTTCATTCGTCTTCGGAACACAATTTAAGATATTTTGGATGAAAACCGGAAGGCTTGTGACTGTTCCATAGACTGCATAGTAAATTGCACTGTCAAAGTCCATCGTCAGAATAGTCCATCTGCCATCAGTGGTTCAATCTGAATTTAAAGGGGTCATATGATGCGATTTCAAGTTTTCCTTTCTCTTTGGAGTGTTACAAGCTGTTTGTGTATAGATAAGATCCCTGAAGTTGCAAAGACTAAAGTCTCAAAACCAAAGAGATATTCTTTATAAAAGTTAAGACTCTGCCACACCCCCTAAAACGGCTCATTCAAACACGCCCCAACATGTCTACATCACGATGTGGGGAGATTTTCATAACACCGCCCAAATGTTTACACAATGAAAGAAGGCGGTACTATTATTCTCACCGTAGTATTGTTGCTGCCGCTGGCGCCATGTCCTGGAGACCCTGTTACACTGTGAAAACGAAACTACTTTGTTTGGGCTTCAAAAAGAGGATACAACTAGAAATCAGTGGTTAAGTTGATTTTACAACACTGTTCCAGAGCAGTACAACACAAATATTCGAGTGTTTGCAGCACATTTTATGGAGGACTATTTCCTGAACTTGGAAGCTACAATGCCAGCTGTGCACAAAGGCTGTTTCTATAAAGTGGGGCAACTCCAACTTTGCAAGGACAATCTGGCGCTTCTGACTCACAGCCTGTAAGTACATTTCTGCCACCGACGATTCAAACGCAAGTTTTGAGCAGTGTAGAGTAGTGCTTGTCGTTTGTTGTTTCTCCGATCACAAATGCAGACATGGTAATGTTTACATGGCGCGATGCAACGCGACGCGTAAAAAGACAGTATAAATCATTATAATCAGTAATTATGTCCCCACTGGATACAACAAATGCCTCGTTTGTAATGGGTTTTATTGTTTTGTGTGGTCGCGCCGTGAAACGCCATCACAATATGGTGAGGGTCGTAACATTTCCGTCTCACGCTTGAGGTATTCGGCCAATCACAATGCACTGGATAGCTGGCCAATCAGAGAACGCCTCGCTTCTCAGAACGATGAGCTTTGTAAAAATCGACGCATTTCAGAAAGGCGGGGCTTAGAGGAGCAACAATAATGTACAGTATGTGGAAAATGTGTTTTTTGAACTTTAAACCACATAAACACATTGCATTACACCAAATTGTTCTTTTTAGCAACATCATATGACCCCTTTAATGAAGCGATGAGAACACCTTTTCTGCGCAAAGAAAACAAAAAAAGACTTTATTCAACAATTTGTCTCCTCCGTGTCAGCATAGCGCCATTTTGGAGAATATCCGCTGGACGCAAGCAGTGTGTCAGCCGCGTCACACGGATGCGCTGTTTTCATTCAATTCAAAGTGTAAACAAGCGTAGAAGACGTATCCTTGTGGCAAGGCTGACACACAAGAGCGTACGCTCATAGACATATATAGATGCCCTATTCGACCGCTCCAGGCACGTAGATGCGGCCGCCATCTTGGAACGTTATTTTTTGACGTCATTCACCATACTGTAGGTTCGCACAGAGCCGTTGAGCAGTTCTGTTCATGATTGTGGCATCTTTCGAATATTTAGAGATTACTATGGTGAATGACGTCAAGTTTACCGCTGCAATATGGCAGACGGCTTACTTATAGCGGCCCATAGAAACAGTCGCTAATGAGGGATCTACATATATATATATATATATATATATATATATATATATATATATCTATTAGGGCTGCACGATATTTTGCATGCGATAGTCATGCGCATTTAGTCAGTAAAGCCGGTGATGGAGATTCAGTGCTCATCACGGAACCAGCTTTACTGACTAAATGCGCATGACTATCGCATGCAATATATCGTGCAGCCCTAATATCTATGCGTACGCTGCTTGCGTCCAGCAGATACTCTCCAAAATGGCGCTACGCCAATGCAGAGGAGACGAATTGTTGAATAAAATCGTTGTTTTGTTTTCTTTGCGCAGAAAAAGTGTTCTCGTCGCTTCATTAAATTTAGATTGAACCACTGATGGCAGATGGACTATTCTGACGATGCTTTTCATACTTTTATGGACCTTGACAGTGCGATTTACTATGCAGTCTATGGGACAGTCACAAGCCTCCCGGTTTTCATCCAAAATATCTTAAATTGTGTTCCGAAGACGAACGAAGCTTTTACGGGTTTGGAACGACATGGGGGTAAGTGATTAATGACAAAATTTTCATTTTGAGGTGGAGTATCCCTTTAACAAAGTATTACATTTCTAAATAGTCAGATGCACAAATACTAAAATTCTGTCTGATAACTGGTCAATAATACTATTGTATATTAATATCAATTATTTTGAATGCTTTCTACAACGAATATGTTCCATTTCATAATGCCGAATCACTGACATTAAATGACATTATTTTTAAATGAATGCCCCATTTTATTTCTGATGTACAACATGTGCTTGCGCTACTTCCGACAACAGGACAAATGGATTTGAAAAGTTCCCTGTTATGCATCCAGTGAAGACAGCCTAAAGCCGTTGTAGTGCATCAACATGCCTGATGTAGACAGCATAACTTTTGAGAAACTGAGAAACTGTATAAATCAACTTACTTTTAATCTTTACTTCCTCTCATTATTTCAACAAGTTTTCCCACAAGGCACTGATGCAAACAACTGTTTTATTCTTCTTTGTGTCATCATCTTACAAACTCCCTTTGGGCTATAAATCTTGCTTTCATGTCCTCTTCTCTTCTGAAAGCAAAAGCAGAAACTACATCACAGCAAACACAGAACTCTGTCTTTTTAGAGGAGATGCCTTCGAATATCAGAAATATCATAACACCTTGTAAACAAGTTCTCTTGTGGGATTCATTCTTTCTAATGAATCCTCCTTCTGCTTTTTTTGTGCCATTTTTTTCATTACCAAAAAAAAAAAAAAAAAAAAATTTCAAATTGATTCGCAACTTCCATTATGAAGCATTCAAGAAGGCAAAGTAACATCCCCTTGGTGACTCATCAGTAAACAAAACCAAGCTAAGATGCTGTAGATAGACCACTTTCACGTCAATAATACACAAAGCTGGCACTGATATAGTAAAGAAAAGCTTCAGTGAGCAGGGACTTTAAAATTGTTAAGATGATTCCTTAAAGCCATCAGATCCAATTTCACCATGGCTAAACATTATCTGTTTAAAGAGGGCCAATAATCCAATATTGTAATGGAGCAGAGATGCAGCATCACAGTGTTTGGCATGAAAACCCAGGATAGAGCACCTGAAACAGGAATCAATCACTGAACATCAAAATTTAATGCATATTTACAATTTGAACCTACACGTTCCTTGTTATCAGAGACAACTCCGTGTATAACAATACCACTATTAGTGCTGTCACAATATTAGATTTTTAATACACAATTATCATGGCAAAAAAAAATTCACAATAATGACATCTATCTATAGAAATCTTGAATAATAATAATAATGCTATCAGGCAAATGAATCTTTACTTCGTTTTTTTACCCAGTGAATCTCACCAGTGCATGCAAGAGGAACAATTACACTTAATGGCAATCAGATGCTGATAAACAACTGAAACAAAAGATCCACAAGACAAGTATTTTAACTTTTTTATGGTAAATTTTAATGAAGGAAGACAAGCATGCTTAGTTTATCTGATTTCAAGCTGTAGTGAAAAACTGTCTGAATGTTTCCTGAAGAACTGAAAAGTCTTTTTTATGCAACACTGGTGGCAGGAATACAAAGAATAAAAGGATATTTTTACTCCAAATTACATTATAGCATCAGTCGAGTTCTCCATCTGCATTTCATTCAGCTACAGATAGCTGATGACAAGGTTGTCCATATAAGGGTTTTTTATGGAACATGATTTTATTACTTTGAAGAGTTTCACTTGAGGACTTTGTGCAAGGGTGCCCTCTGGCTTTGAGTATGAATGAAACAAATTACATGTGATAGTTTAGAGCTCTATATTGCTCGCATCGCTTTATTTTGGGTACAAATTGAAAAAAAAAATCCTCTCTAAATATATTTGAAGTAAACATATGATAATCCATGAGTTTTTTTGTTTGTTTTTTCAATGAGCACACTTTTGGACTAAAAATCTCTCTTAAACAACAAGTAACTGACATATAAAATAGCACCTCTGTTAGGTCTTGAGGTAGAATCAGCAGAGAAATTAGATCAGGGCTTCTCAAATTTCTTATGTGCTTATATACCGTTTACACTTGCACTATAATGCACTTAGCGCGTTCATAGATTAGACCTTATAAAAAAGAAACAAAGTAATGAGAAATGCAAAGCGACTAATTATGAATTATACATAGTGATTAGCTATAAAGGGGAATTGGAGTTTGCTTCATGTCACCTTAATGCTTTTCTTACTTGGTTTTGGCAGCAAAAATCTAAAAGTCTAAACAGAGTGATAGTATCACAGCGCATACAAGTTATTTGGAAAAACTTGTGCAATGAGGTGTCAAAAGCAATACATGCTGGTGAATGAGAAAACAGTATTTTATTTGGTGACAAACTGGATGTTCCTGATATTCTCAATGAGCCCACAATTCATGTTTCTGCACGCAAATCCCAGTTCTGAGAAATGTGGTTATGACAATAACAATGATTTGTACAATGTAATTTTAAAATCATCCTTTTGAAAGCAAGAGTAAAAAGTCTCAAGTCACTAGAATTAAAACCCTTATTAACAAGTAACAGCTCTTCTACACACAAATCCAGAAACATCTCTGCTCTGGCTAATGTATTTGACAGTTCTTGTGATGCTGCATGACAAGAAAAAGCTTGAGCAACATGATGCTAGAACACTCTCCCTCCGCACACACTCCACGGCCGTCCGGCTCTCAGTGGTACATGAGTCAGCTTGTGCCCAGCCTGAATTACAGTCATGCTGCTAGGCCATGCTGTGCTAAATCACAGTCAAAATGGCCTGGCCTGTTTTAGCAAGCTGCAGTCGACAGGACCACTAGCCTGAATTTTATCTCTGCCCAAAAGCTGTTTCAGTGCCATGTTTCTTCATACAGCAAAAAGGAGTATTTTTCAATGCATCCCTGACCATTACGATTGAACTAAATCCTAACATTCACAGAAAATGGGAGGATGGCTGTGGAGAGATATGATCCAGACAAAATAGGTTGAATGTTGATCAGTACATTAGTAAATGTAACATTCTCTATGTTGCAGTTAAAATACATGAACAACAGTAGCAATGCTGCCAGGCTTTCTAACTTGATTTCATTGTATGGTTACAAAATAACAAATGCATGTCAATCAAATTAGATTCTGCAAATTCCAAAATATCGCATGGGTCTTTTATGAAAGGGCCACAATTTTCAGAGGAAAACAACAACACTATAAGCTAGTAAAATGTTGTGCATTATTATGATGAAAAAATAAATTGGTATAATCAGTGTTTAAAACGGATGAGGATATTTCTACATCAAACTCAGCAGCCTTTTGGCACAAATGTATCTGCCAGTTGATTGAATGAATCTAGTCAAATTAGGTGGTCACCAATACGGACAAGTTGTGTGACTCGCCCTCATCTTCAACTATTAACAAATCTACAGGCAAGTGAAAGGTACAAGAAAATTCGACCCATACTTTGTGCTGACCTCAATTTTTTTTGTGCAATTAAAAATTGAAACTTTTTCAAATTTATTCTTTTTTCTATTAAGCCAATCATGTCAAATTTGCAATGTAAAGGAAGTTACAGCAGATCTTTTCTTCTTTATTGTGACATCCAAGTGTAACGGATTATCGAAAAAGAAAAAATGCAGTGCTGGGACATGGTTCTATCCATCGTTTGTTGATTAGATTTTGAGATGTGGCGTTTTTCTCAATAGTTAATGTGAGATTGCAATTGTTATTTACAATAAAATAACATGCATTTACAAAATAACCTAGATAGGGTGAAATTTCATTTCATGCTGACTTCAATAGTTTTGCATGTTGTTGCACCTACATGGTTTGTTTATATTATTAAATCAATACGTTGAACTGTAAAGACTGTAAAATCTCCTGTTCATGAAACAAAACCAGATGAGAACCACCGATTAATAATAATATTAGTTGTTTTATCAGTAAAAAATAAGCCTAGGTTTTAATTAAAATTTAGATGAGTATGAGTAGTGTCACTATAGTAAGTATACTGAAAAACACTACGAATAAAAAACATCTGCTAAATGACAACATGCTATTAACTTTATCACTAAAAATAGATATTAACAAATGGGGGGGGGGGGGTGAAAACCTGCTGACACTCATTTGTAAACTAGTAGAATTCATACAAAACTATCTTTTCCCTATAAAAACAGCAAACTTCTTGTGATTAGTTCAAACTTCCTGGCAGGTCAAAAGACCACTTAATGGACGCCACATATGAACTGTGGGCTTAAATGATTGTGTTATTCTTGACCTGCAGTGTGTCAACACATCCTGTCATGCATCACAACACTGCTACTGACCTCATTCAGATGCCTGGCCTCTTCTTAGGTGACATATAATGAATTGTATGCCAATTTATGAATACTAAATACAAATCCAGAGAATGTTAAGTGTAGTTTCAATGTGCACTACCACGTTTTCAAGTCAAGTCAGGTTGCATTCGCTCCATCACAGCAAGCTAGTTAGTCCTCCAATAGCATCTAGCTACATCTAAGCGAAAGATATACCAGCTAAGGCATAAAACAAATGTATTTTCTGTTATAAACGCTAGTCCCAGGCTCTTTTGCGTGGCTGTGAGTCACAGTTGTGTCGGCCTGATCCAGCGCAAGGCCAGAACTCTGCTGCAGATGTGTCGCGCGTTAACTCCATGTCAAACTCCCGGCAAACTGGAGCTCTACGACAACACGAGCGCACAAACACGCGCTTCGTTTCGCTCGGGATCAAAGACACGAAAGCACGTGTTCATGGTCGCTAACAGAAATAAACGACTGTCTGAGGTGGATGAATTTTCGCTAGCTCGCAGCGTGCTTACCTCCTCTTCTTCTCCTCGCTTTCTCCAGTTCACTCCCATACATACATACACACGCAGGCACGCCAGCAAACAGATCCTCTGAACCGCGGAAGCGTCGGCGTTTATCACTTCCACATTAAACACCGCCGGCCTTAACGATGGCCAAGTCAGATTTTCTTCTCTTTTAAGAGGCTTGACAGTGAAATCCAGAATGTGGCATGACTGCAGGGGCGGAGGTTGGTGGGACAGTATTTTTTCTACGTCTCTCTCCCTCTCTCTCTCCCTCTAGCGCTCTCGCGCGCTGGCTGGGCAGGGATGACGTAATGGCGCGCTCGTCAGGTCAAGTTGTAACTTTTGATGCAGCCTGAGAAGTTGCAGGAAGTGCAGATGGATTAAAGTGCACCATGTCCAGTTAAATTGAGATTCTGTCTCTAAAGACAAATGAGCTAAATCGCTGTCCATAAACATCCTCCTAACTAGGCCATGCGCAGTGCCTGTGTGGTAAGATAGTTTTGATGTTAAATAGAACCATGTATTTTTTTCCCTTAAAGTATTCACATTGCTTTTAATTTGAACTGGTTTCTTCTCTTTATTCATTGTTAATAATGTAGCTTTGAGTAGAGTCTTTTTCACTGAGTGCTATCCCTGGTTCTGAGTAAAACATCTCTGTAAAAACAACAAAAGCCTAAGTAGAGCTCTTTTCTCTGGAAAAAGAGAATGCAATTTTGCTGGAAAACATTGTGAAATAGCTTTTATGGTGCATTCCATGAATACCATACACTTTGTGAGACTTAGATTTGTTTGTTAACAATTTCATACCATGGGGATTTTGCCCTGATTTTGCCTCAGTCTTGACATTCTTGACAGTACCTAGCATTTAAAATAATTTTTTTTAAAAAAAACCTTCTTAAATATTTGATATATACAACATTTTTAAAGAAGTTTTTCTGTTTTTTTTTTAGTTATATACAGTTTGTTATTGTTTTTTATTATTATTATTATACAGTCATGGCCAAAAATATCAGCACCCTTGCAATTCTGTCAGAAAATGCAACACTTCTCTCAGAAAATTGTTCCAATTGCAAATATTTTGGCATTCACGTGCTCATTGTTTTTGTTTGCACTTCAACAACACAAAAAAACAGAGAAGAAAAGTGAAACTTGATAAAATTTCACACAGAACTCAAAAATGGACTGGACAAAGTTATTGGCACCTTGTCAAATTTGTAAGAAATAATTGCTTTTCAAGCATGTGATGCTCCTGTAATTTGTATTTAGACACACCTGTGTCAAATAACAGGTGTGGGCAATATAGTAATCACACTTGCAACCAGTTAAAATGGAGAAAAGTTGACTCAACCTTTGTGTTGTGTGTCACACTGAGCATGGAGAAAAGAAAGAAGTGTAAAGAGTTGTCTGCGGATTTGAGAGAGAAAATTGTGGAAAAACGTGGACAATCTCAAGGCTACAAGTCCATCTCCAGAGATATTAATGTTCCTGTGTCCACTGTGTGCAATATCATCAGGAGGTTTACAGACCATGGCACTGTAGCTAACCTCCCTGGACGTGGACGGAAGAGCAAAATTAATGAAAAATTACAACGAATGGTGGATAAAGAACCCTGATTAACTTCCAAACAAAGTCAAGCTGATCTGCAGACACAGGGTATAACAGTGTCAGCTTGCACTATCCGTCGCCATCTGAATAAAAAGGGACGCTATGGTAGGAGACCCAGGAGGACACCACTGCTGACACAAAGGCATAAAAAAGCAAGACTGGAGTTTGCCAAAACTTATGTGACA
>JAFVLL020011693.1:0-22679 GCA_021397915.2 Tor tambroides
AAAAATAGATATTAAATATAATATAAAACAATATAATGGTAACATGATTATATTAAGTGAAAAAAAAATGTATATTTTTTTTTTTATTTTTATAATTTTACATAATACAAATCATAATATAATGCTCATTGTTATTGCATTAAATAACATTAACTAATGGGACCTTATATATATATATAATATTGACAAACAAAACACTGATAACAATCAAATTAAGTTCAGGGAAAGAATTTGAGCGAATCATAAATTATGCAAAAACAAACCAAGCAGATCACGTTCAGGTACAGTAAATACTTTTAAATTTGTGCTGTTGCACGTGAAACCGTGTTCATACAAATGTTTCCTGCTGTTTTTACAACCCTCATAGGAATTCAGGTCTGAAGTGTGGGGTCTGTCTCTGTGATTAAACCGTCGATCTGTGAGCCAATCTGGCAGGCCACAGCGCGAGACCGGTTTTGGGCTTGCGTTCAATAACGTACAATACAGCTGACAAACATTCATGGTTGCGCTGTCACTGACACGCATGACCAAATGTTACTGCTAGCGATGCTTCTGCTCGGGAAAAGAGCCTCTCATGGTGCAGGCTGACAGAGTTGAGAGGTAATCATCCGGCATGGAGTTTAAGCACATCAGTGCATACATATTCATTACACCATCAAGCCCTGTCATGGAATACAATAGGAACCAGGAACTGAATGAGAGAGAGAGAGAGAAAGAGAGAGAGAGAGAGAGAGAGAGAGAATTGAAGAGCTTGAGATGCAAATGACCTTCCAGGAAGTACATTATTTAATTTAACAGCTTTATTTAATTTATCTTTTTATTTATTTACAGCATAATTACAGTTGATTTGATAGTATAGAGTATAAACTTGCATTAAATTAATCAATTTTACTTCCATAGTGTGACCTAATTAGGAGTGAAACTTATTCAGTAAGAGAGAATGAAGGCAGAAGAAACACAAGCTTGCTAAAGTAATGATTAAATACCTATTTGACAACTGGTTAACATTAGGGATGCACTGACATTAAAATTCCAGCCACTAACTGTTATGGCTAATAAGCGATAAATGACTGATACTAAATATCTGTACTATTTGCACTGGAAACAAATGGGAAAGTATTTCATCTAGTGAAAATATTTGGTACTGTGCCCAAACAAAAATCTTACTAAAAGCTAATTTTTTGACAAAACTTGTTTAGTTTTGTGACTTTGATTGGTCCCACTTTATATTAAGTGGCCTTAACTACTATATATTTACATTAAAAAAAATATATATATATATATATACTATAATTATTATGTTCATATTGTATTGAAAAACACTGCTGCTGCTATTGAGGTTGGATACGGGTAGGTTAGAGAAAGGTTTGTGGGTATGAGTAGGTTTAAGGGTGGGTTAAGGTGAAAGGAATTGGTCAACAGTATAATTATAAATGTAATTATAGAAATTAATTACAGATGTAATTACATGCAGGTATTATTCAAAATATAAGTACAATGTAAAAACATGCATGTATACAATAATTACATTTAATCATTTGATACATTTAAATGTAAGTACATAGTAGTTAAGGCTGCTTAATATAAAGTGGGACCATTTTTTGTGCATTTTTCATTACAATAAACCTAAAGTGACCTGAGTGTCTAGAAAAGCACTATATAAACGCAATGAATTATTAGTAAACTGTAACTATTACTTAAACTTATCACTTCAGCAAAAACCTGCAATTTGTCTTCTTTAAAAATAGACCATTCAAGATTTAAGAGTTTTAGATGGAAATTTCATTTTCAGGTCTATCCTCAAAAAGTGGTTCTCAGGTAATAAATTAATTATATAGGATAAATATAAATTTGTATAGAATCAGCCCAAAATGCATAATAATAATAATAATAATAATAATAAAGCCCAAAATTCATTATTATATACATATATATTAAATAATATAGCATTATAAAAAAATACAAGAGGGATAAACAAATAAGCCATGATATTGGTTGATTATGAATTATGATTATAGTATCAATATATTGTACATTAAAATCATCCAATAGTCCAAGTGATATCAGTGTTAAAGGAAATTTATTGCATTTTAATGAAAATAATTACAAAATTTAATGAAAATAATTGAAAATAACTTTTGTACCAATAAATCGAACATTGTAAGACCACAAAAGTGCATAAAAAAGGTTAAGAGGGTCAATTTCATGCTCACTGCATTCCAGTTAACTTATATCAAACATGCAAGCCCTGCTGAAAAAAACAACTAAAACCAGTTTGACCAGCCTAGCCAGTCTGGGAGACTATGGAAGCATATGTGTAGCAAAATTCAATTTGAAATGTAATTTGCAAAATGGCAATGCAATATGTAAAATTGCAATGTATTTCTATATTTAAATTTACATTTTCCCATACATATGTGCAACATTTAGTACAAAATGAAAATTCAATTATATAATTTATATTTGCCATTTTCTACACTAGTTAATATGCAAATTAAAAACATATTTTAAAACATTATAAGTTGCAAAATTAAAATGAAAATGTATTACCCAAATTGATTAGATATGTTTAACATGTCCAAGCAAAAACTGTAGCAAAATTATCATTTAAATGCTGTTTTTCCTAAATGCATTTAGACTTAGGACACTTGAGATTGCATTTTCATCATAATACCATGTGATAAATGTAGCAAAATGCAGTGAGAATTTCAAAATGCATTCTGAGCCAAAGGTGCAGCAGAAGGGTAGCAAAATGGTGACTTAAATGTCTTTTTATTTTCTTAAATGCATTGACACTTACAAATGAGATTTCAATTGCATTTTCATTAAATATCCCACGATGAATATAGTTTAAGTCATTGTGGATTTGAAAATGCATTCCGAGCCGAGCACGCCCCCTACCTGTAAATCATCACATCAAGGCAGGGCTCGGCAACAGGACGCACGATAGGTCAATATTCACCAAACGCTTTTCACCTGCCTGAATATCTCTCACTGTTTACACTCCGATTGGTGCACATAAGCAAACAGACAGTGCTATTCTAAACTTATTTACTACCTAACCTTATATTTTATTACTCTTTTATTTTTAATCCATAAAATAGCGCTTGTTCCGTGGCACCTGAACTTCACGCACCTGCCACAACATCTCTCACTGTTTACAGCCATCGGACACCGCGATTGATGCCTGTGGCCGTGGCATGTTCCATGACAGCTGCGCCTAGATCCGACTATGAACTGTCGTCTGGGGCAGGCACAGTGAAAGTGGCAGCATTTTCTGTATGGTAACGGGCATAAATCGGAGTGTAAACAGTGAGAAATCTTAAGGGTGTGGCGCGATGCAACACGACAACTGTTACGTCCGATGTAGACACTGGGTAAGGTGGCAAATAGGTAAATAAGCGTAGAGTAGCTTATGTGTCTGTTTGCTTATGTGCATCAATCCAAGTGTAAACGGTGAGAGATTTTCAGGCAGGTGAAAAGCGTTTGGTTAATGGTGAATATTGACCTATTCTGCATCCTGTTGCCGAGTCACGCCTTGATGTGATGATTGACAGGTAGGGGGCGTGCTCGGCTCTGAATGCATTTTCAAATCCACAGTGACTTAAACTATATTCAGTGTGGGGTATTTAATGAAAATGCAATTGAAACGTCATATATGTAAGTGTCAATGCATTTAAGAAAAATAAAGACATTTAAATCACCATTTTGCTACCCTTTTGCTGCAACTTTGGCTCAGAATGCATTCTGAAATTCTTACTGCATTTTGCAACAATTATCACGCGGTATCATGATGAAAATGCAATCCCATGTGTCCTACCTCTAAGTCTAAATGCATTTAGGAAAAACAGCATTTAAATGATAATTTTGCTACAGTTTTTGCTTGGACATGTTAAACATATCTAATCAATTTGTGTAATACATTTTCATTTTCATTTTGCAACTTATAAAGCTTTAAATGTTTTTAATTTGCATATTAAAACTATTGTAGAAAATGGCAAATTTAAAATATATAATGGAATTTTCATTTTCATTTTGCAGTAAATGTTGCACATATGTATGGGAAAATGTAAATTTAAATACAGAAATACATTGCCATTTTGCATATTACATTTCAAATTGAATTTAGCTACACATATGCTTCCATAAGAGACCAGCTAAAACCAGCTACCTCCAGCTTAAACCAGCCAACCAGTTTAGGCTGGTTTTAGTTGTTGTTTTTTTCAGCAGGGCAACCAACTTCAGCATGACTGCAAAGCATTTCATCTCATCTATGTCACATCAAACAAGAACCGAACAGATGTATGGTGTACTTATCAAACTGCCCTACAAATCAACCACCTTTTCAACATCACTGTCACTGCTGACCAATCAGAACTGACTGTGAATTATTTACACACCTGCCTTGAAGACACTGTCTTTTTCTTTTTCAGTCAGAGACACTTAATGTCACATTTTCAAGAGTCTGCAGGCAAAGGTAGGAAACGCATCACACTCCAAAGGTGTGGTGATGGGCAAGGATCACAAAACAGTTTACTGTCTCAACCCTGCAGGACTGACCCATTCAAGACCTGCTGAAACATTTAATGAGACACATCCTGTGATTTTTCCGTTCTTACTGAAGGCTCATGAGTTGACAGGCCTCACTTTTCCATTGCCATTTTTAGCGCCTGTCTCTTTCAATTACCCCGAACTCAACCAGAGACAAGAGTCAACACCAGAATGAAATGTGACAACGTCGAAACTAGGCTCTTTTCCCTTACTTTTTTTCTCACTTTATCCATCGCTTCCTCCTTCCCAGGGCATTCTGTTTCCTTGCATTTTTTATACTCGAGATGAAACGGCAAAACGGGGATTGAAACCTGTAATCAAACACAGATGTGATGTTCTACATACAGATGAATGCCACCATGAGCGACACTTCACTGAGGTAATTCCAGCAAACAGGCAATTTGAGCGCCCGCAACAGCAACTTAACAGTGTGAGTCCACATTCATCTCTGAAGAGACACTCAGGCAAACCAAGTTTATAGGCTCTAATTATCCCTCGATAACGGCAGAGAACTGTGAAAACACGTTAACTCGATTTTAGCTCTTGATGCGTGTCGGAGCGCCGGCGAACCTGACTTTTCGAGACGGGAGGGAATGAAAGTCCTATCTTGTTACCCTGTGACGCGTTACCCAGCCTGTTTATAAGAGGAAGAAGTCCTCTGATCATGACGCTCGCTTAGATTCCTCGACTCCTGCTGGTCTCCGTATGGCGAGGAAAGAAAGAAGAAAGACTGCGGCCTGCTGATACGAGCACACTCCCAAACCAGAAGTCTGCTTTTGGCGAGCCGTCCAACTGTGCATCATGAACTGTGTATCCTTGTCTATTGCTGTAAAAGCAGCGTTGTTGTAACATTTTCCACCATGCGTGCTCTTAAATAATTGACCAGTGCTTTGATTCTCGTTCTCTTTGGTAAATGCCTTGTTTCTTTGATAAGGGAATCATCTGATGTCAATCCCAGTGCCTGTGTGAGATCTAGGCTCTTTGGGAGTCTCTTTTATGTCCCAGAATGTTATTCTTACAGACCACGCAAATTAGGCTGCATTGTGTGGGAATTCACTAAGAATGACTTACACTAGACATCTGTGTTCTTTATTTGCTTGCACTGCATTGTTTTTGTATCCAGTTCAATGCAAGGAATTATGCAAATCCCTTAACGACGCTTACCCCCAAAAATACATTTTAAAAAATAAACCCATGAAATTTAAATGGCATCTGTGGTTGCCAGAACTTTGCTGTAAAAAAATACGGCAGCAACATTTTAGGTTTTATGTATACCTGAAGTTAAATTTATATGTCATTAACTGATATAATGTTAATATGTTAATATTTAATCTATTTTGTACCTGTAAAATATACCGATAACCACCGTAATAATACAGGCAGTAGTAGACACATGGTAACACGTGCGACACTAAAATAATACAATAAATGTAATTAAACATCATAAGTTGTAACAAAGTCAAATGTACAAAATTAATTATAAAACAAACATAATGAGAAATACGATTATTTAAAGAAAATACCATCAAATATAAAATGTCACACAGGAAATTGTGGGAATGTCAGTTGGCATCATTTTTTACTGTAAAGTATAAGTTGAATGTTTGTTTTCACTTCCAAAATCTGTAAATTTAACAGTATTTTACTGTAAATTTACGTAAAAGTTTACGATTATTACAGATTTTTCAACCTAATCTTACAGGAAAACATAACTATTTTACGTGGTGGTGATTTTGTATGAATTTGTACATTGTGAAAAAGCACCAAAACGTATGACTTTTAGAAGGAGGAAAAAAAAAAACCCTCATTGAGCTGTAAAAAAAGAAAAAAATGTATGGCCAGTATGAAATCATCATAGAAATTAGCCACTACTTCGCCAAAACGTTACGAATTTCCATGATATGGTGTTGTTTTTTTACTATATAGTATGGAAACTTTCCGTTAACCAATTATGATTTGATCATCATCTGATGAATAACTGCTGCCATGATCATTAGAAAACATATACTAATGATTCTAGTCAATAAAATTAAGTCTGGCTTCTGTCAAAGCTAATTGCGCAAATAGGGGTGACGTGTGCCAATCTATAATAAGCCCAATTTACAAACAACAGTGACTCGTTTAAATATGCATGTTCAAATATGTAATATGCAAATGACAGGTGATTAGTGATTTTTTTTTTTTTGCACCAAAATACATAGGGATGCACTAACATTACAATTTTGACCAATATCTAAGCCAATAATTATCAGTCATGTTGTGACCGATCACAGTATAAGTAAAATTTTAAATGTGTAATGTCCAGTATCAAAAATAAATATTTCTTTAGAAATTTGCTAAAGATTACAAAGAACATTCATTATTAAATTATTAGTATTTTTCAAGATTAACTTTAAGCATGTGTTCAACAACGTCAGATGTATTCTAAATGTAAAGTAAGCATGCATCAAGTATTGTCTAATACCAGTAACTGTAAAAATATCCATTATGATACCAATATATAATGCATTCCTAGAAATACAGCTGTCACGATTATGTTCAGTTTAGTTCAGTTTCTGTCATGTCAGTTATGAGCTCTCATTAGTTACCATGGTTTCTGACTAGTTAATCCCTGTCCAGCTGTTCCTGTTTAGTTCCCTTATTTACCATGTGTATTTATACTCCTTATTGGAGTCTCTCCACTGTCGGTGATTATCTTGTGTTATGTGTTGTTACATGCCAGTATTCTCAGTAAAGTCTGTTTGGAAGTCAGAATCTTCGTTTGCTGTTCTCATTCCTCAACAACCCGTGACAGAATCGCCGACCGCAAAGAAGAAAAACAAACAGAGAGAACGGACTCACCAGCGTTACGTCTCCTCCTCAGACCAGAAAGCCGAAGGTGGCTGGAGTATTTGGGCTGGATGCTCCAGAGCAGTAGCCTCTCACTTAAGGTCAGCGAGCCCGAGACACCAACAGGGCTCATCCAAGAACCAGAGTCGGAGACCACCAAAGCCTCGGAGACTAATAAGTGTGCTGATCAGTCCACCATTAAGCCAGGAGCGGATATGAACCTCATAGATCTGTGGTCTGCGGATCCAGTTCCCACCCAAGTACCCACCCTCAAACCTTTGTCATCTTCGCCGGTTCCGTCCGGATTGTTAGAGGCTCCGGTCCCGTCCGGAGATCTTCCTCCTCCGATGTCCCTGTCAGATTTCCTGGTCCCATCTCCTCCGCTGGTTTCAGCCAGTCCCCTGGATTTGTCAGTCCCACTGGTGTTGTCCAGCTCCTCGGCTCTGCCTCCGCCGCTAGTTCCGTGCGGTTCATCAGCCTCGCCTCAGGCTTCCCCTCCACCAGCTCGGTATTGCGCCGAGTCCCCGGCTGCACGTCGGCCCTCCAGGCCCATGTCTCCACCTCGGCCTGTCAGCCCGCAGACTCCGCTCCGGCTCTGCATTCCCTCATCTCCACCGAGGCCCATCTGCCCTAGGACTCCGCTGGGCTCTCTCGTACATCCGGACAAACCTCGGTCGGTCGTCGCTCAGCTTCCGCCACGGACTTCCGGGTCTCCGGCTGTGCCTCGACCCTCCACCCCTTCGGCTTCACTGGGCTCCTCCCTCCCTCTGGTTTCCCCGTCGTCCTCGCTCGCTCCATCGTCGCCCCGGTCAGCCGGATCCCCGGCTCCGCCTCAGTCACGCGAGCCAACCGCTTCACCTTGGGCTTCCAGGCCTTCGATGTCACCCTGGTCCGTCAAGCTCTCTGCTCCGCCGGTTCCTCCACTCACCATGGTTCCGCCTCTGTGGATCGGTTTCTGGGTGTCGCCCAGTCCTTCGGCCAAAGCTCCCCCCTGGTTCCTCCCACCGATGGCTCCACCATGGTGTTGGTCACCGACTTCTCCAGGTGCCTGTCCTTCACCAGCACCACGCCCTCCACCTAAGCCTCCGCCCTCTTTCCTCTTTTCTGTTATCTACTGTCGTGGCGTGAGGTCACGCCTTCCGAGAGGGGGAGCAAAAAGTCAGTAAAGTCTGTTTGGAAGTCAGAATCTTCGTTTGCTGTTCTCATTCCTCGACAACCCGTGACAACAGCTTACAGACGTGGCATTTTAGCTAAACGTTGTTTTTGTGACATAATATATGATGCATTACAGTACAGTATATGCAATGCAAGTATATTAACTGCTAAAGACCTTACATATGCCTGCCATACCGCTTCCGTTTGCGAGCCTGAAAAGTTCATCCTATAGGGTTCAGATATGAACGGATTTAAAACAATTTTAAACCAGTGGGCAATACTGAGGAAAAATTAAGCTGGGTAATAAATGTATGATTTTTTTAATCCTCGTCTGCAGAGTAAATTGAATCCCAGACTGAGAGTTCCAGCGGAGGAGAAGCCGACACTAAGTGGTAATAGATTTTCTTTGAAGGATGCAGTACAGCAGGGGCAGCGGCTGCTCTCTTTAATAATTCCATATCTCGACAAAAACAACTCCTCTCCTTCTCTGAAGAAACAACCAGCGGTGGCCTGTTAAATTGTATGGAACGTGAATAAGCCTTTTGTTAATGCCGAGCCTGAAAATCTTTGATATTCCTTCAATTATTGGCGAAGCAGTGTTGTAAATATTCAGGGTTTAGTCGGAACTTTCACAATGGCAAATAAGGTAATTGCAGATGCATATTCTAGTATGCACTCCTTACCAAGTGTGCAATGTATTTGCTAATTTGCTTAACAGATTAAATGACCTAATTCAACAAACACTCTTGTGTCAGGATCCACAGTGTGTGTGTGTGTGTGTGTGTGTGTGTGTATGTATGTATATATACATATATCAAGTTTTGTTATGTTGCAGCCTTGTTAAATCGATTTAAATTACTGTTTTTTTTTCCACAGCAATCTACACTCCACACACCAAAATGACTAAGCAAATAACAGGTTTTTAACATCTTTGCAAATTTATTAAACATAAAAACTTAAATGATTCCATTGCATAAGTATTCAAACCCTTATCTGGGACAGTTGAAATTTAGCTCAGGAGCATTCATATTGCTTGTAGATGTTACTACACTTCAAGTGAAGTTAACCTGTGGCAAATTCAGTGGGTATGATTTGGAATGGCACACACATCTTAATAAAAGGTCTAACAGCTGAAAATGCATATCACAGCAAAAACCAAGCCCTGAGGTCAAAAGAACTGCCTGTAGAGCTCAGAAACAGGTTTGCATCAAGCCACACATCTGGGGAAGAGTTCAGAAAAAAATTATGCTGCATTGAAGGTTCACAGAATCATGTAGCCTTCATTATCCATAATGGAAGACGTTTGAAACAACTAGAACTCTTCCTTGAGCTGACCTCCTAGCCAAACTGAGCAACTGATGGCGAAGGGCCTTGTCTAGACTGGTGACCAAGATGCTGATGGTCACTCTATTTGAGCTCTATGATCATATATGCAGATGGGAGAAACCTACAGAAGGACAAACATCACTGCAACACTCCACCGATCTGGCCTTTATGTCAGTGTGGCCAGACCTAATCTTCTCAGTGAAGACAAACAAAAACCCTTGGAATTTGCAAAAAAGCACCTAAAGGACCCTCAGACTCTGAGAAACAATATTCTCTGGTTTGATGAACCTCAATTCCAAACATCATGTTTGAAGAAAACCAGCTCTGCTCATCACCTGCAGAGTACTATCCCAAAAGTAAAGTGTGGTGGTAGCAGCCTCATGCTGTGGGGCTGTTTTTCAGCAGAAGGGACTGAGGGACTCATCAGAGTAGAGGAGAAGCTCAATGCACCAAAATATTGAGATAGCCTTAATGAAAACCCAGTCCAGAGCATTCAGAACCTCAGACTGGGCAGAAGGTTTATCTTCCAACGGGATAATGACCCTAAACACACAGCAAGAGTGGCTTATAGACAACTCTGTGAATGTCCTTGAGTGGCCCAACCACAGCCTGGCCTTGAACCCAATCAAATATTTCTGGAGAAACCTGAAAATGTGCATCTGCCCCATCCAACCCGACAGAGCTTGAGATGTGAAGAGGCGAGGAGAAGAATGGCAGATAATTGCCGAATGCTGATAAGCAAAGCTTGTCACATCAAACAAAAAAGACTTCAGGCTATAAAGGTGCTTCAGCTAAGTACTGAGTTAAGGGTTTGAATACTTATGCAATGTACTTATTTCAGATTTTTTATTTTTTATAAATTTACAAAGTTGTGACAGTTCTGTTTTTGCTTTGCCCTTATGGTGTATGGAGTGTAGATTGATGTGGAAAAAAAAGTAATTTAACGCAGTTTAACATAAGGCTGCAACATAAAACATGAAAAAAATGAAGGGGTTTGAATACTTCTGCAAGGCACTGTACTGTACTTTGGCATGTATTTTAATAATATTTCATACATGCCAAAATCACACCATATTTATTCAGTTTAAATAATTTACATTCTTGTTATATTATATTACATGAAATGAATAATTCATGTTCGAAATAGGAATTTGCATCATATTTTAATTTATATAGGCATTTAGTTCAAGTAAAAATTGTTGTGAATTCACTGTAATTGTTTACTAAAACTGGCACTAAAACGTCATTTCATTAACTGAAACAAAATTAGAGTAAAATATAAATATTAGATGGAAAACCTGAACTTAAACTTTGAAAAGTCATCTTGGCAACTAACTGAAATAAAGTTGAAAAAATACTAAAAAAAAAATAAAATTAAGATTAAACAGCACCAACAACAACAAAATGCTAATTCAAAAATATTGATAAACAGTATAACAGTATAAAATAATACTGAAATAAAACTGAATTCCAGTTCTGTTGTTGTGGCCAATTTGATTCAAATTCCTATTCATGAATGCATGTAACTATTCATGTAATTTTTTTTTTTTTTTTTTTTGGATTGTAACTAACTATGTTTTTGCTTGTATCTGAAATACTTTGGAATTGTAGCTTGTCAAGTTACCCATCAGTATCCTTAAAAGCACAGGCAGGAATGTATATCATGTCTGTCTATATGAGAACCGACTCAGAGAATCCACAGTAGTCCAGCCGGAGTTCTGCTGGAGAACAGAGTGAAACGGAGTTCAAGCCCTTGAAGTTGTAATGCAGGCCAGAGTGACAGTCCTTCAACCTCCATTAGTGGAGAGCAGGGAGAGAGAGAGAGACAAGTAGATTGAAGGATTGCTGGTGAGGGGGAGGTCTGGATGACCTGGGGGAGTTTCAACCATCTACACATTGACAAGAGAGAAGAGGACCACTTGTCCCTGGAGTCTCACAAGGTGAAAAAAGCCTGGACTAGTTTTCAGGCACACATCCTCTTCACATTCACACATTAGCATGAAAACAAACATGACATATGCTCAGTTCATGCTATAGGGCGAGTCAGTAAGAATTAATCGCGTGCTTAAAAGCAAGCACAACTGCATGATGTGACTTCTAGAAAAAAAAAAATTGACCTCTTGGAAAAAAAGAAAAAAGAAAAAAAAAAACCTTAGAGGTTTTGTACTATCATCTCTATTGCAGCTACATGCTCATGTGACGCTGCTGTGCTAACAAGTAAAAAAAAAAGAAGTGATTTTAAGCTATTGAAATGCAATCTACAACAAAAGAGAACTCATTTCGCTGTATGCGCGCTGTCTGAGAGACTGTTTATAAGCGCGTACACGTGAAGATGGTGCTCATAGAGTGTGGGAGTATTGAACTTGAGTAATTTTTGCCTTGTGTAACATGTGTAACAGTATATTGGATCCGGGTAGCTCTTAAAATGACAGCAGTCTAATATTCCTGCTGACTGTCATTCATGTTAATAAAACACCAAAAGAGAGAAAATCTTTCACTGCTCTTGACTACAATGCATGTAACATTTCTTATTTATTTGTTCTACTGTAGTTTTTTGTCCTATTGCTTGTAATTAGTTTCTTATTCTTATTTAATTGCTGACTGTTTACTTGTCTTTAGTGAGCCTTTTTTTTTGTTTTTTTTTTATTATTTTAGGCTAGTATTATTTTTTGTGATATTGACACTAGTGTAATGAAATTTCTATGGTATCAAAATTTGATATCATAAAGACCTTATTTAAAGCAAAAGTAACTATATCATGTTATACATCGTTACCATGAAATAAAATCACTCATATCGTGATATGAGAGTTTTGGTCATATCGCCCACCCCTTTTCTGACGGCACTCATTCACTGGTGAGCAAGTGATGCAAGGCAAGCTTTCTCAAAATCTGCTCTGATGAAGAAACAAAAGCATCTATATTTTAGATTTCATTAGATTTCAGTAATTTTTTCTTATTTTTTGGGTGAACTATTCTTTCAAAACCAAATAAAAATATTAGCTCTGTTCCTGTTTGTTTGGATCATAAAGCAAAGCAGCAATTGAAAAATATCAAAGAGTAGTTTTTGGTTCACTCATTAAGATTGTGATTACTTAGCACCATGCTAAGTGACATGAGTTCATGATTAGGGGAGACTCTTAGCATGTTCGGATATATATTTAGCATGAGGGTTCTTGCGTTTCTCACATTATCACCCTGCACGTTCAGCCTTTTTTCTTCTTCTTCGCTTCATTTCTACTGCCAGTCACAATGTATTCCACATTTGATTTATAGTTGCTCTTCATGTTTGTGCTGGAGCCATAATTCAGGGGTGGGAAACAGGGTCTCTTGGGCCTGGATCAAAGCCGGCATCGCACATGGGTCCAGGTGTTTGAGAGTCACAGCAGGAAAGCAATAGAGCCGAGAAGCTCGACACTCACAGAATAAGATGAATGAATGAAAGAATGCTATGATCTGTATACTGTATACTGCTTAGAATACATTATTCTATGCATTAAAATAATATGTGAAACTACTCATTCAAATATATCCAATTATTATTATTATTGTTATTATATACAAATATAATATAATACAATATAATATAATAAACTAAACTTATAGTTTATATATATATATATATATATATATGTATATACACACACACACACACACACACATGGGCGACATGGGGGGGGGGCAAGGGCAGACAGTTATATCGTCAGTCATGGATGTCAGCCCAGGCCCAGTTGTATGGGGTGCTAAAAATACCCTCAAACGAAAGAACAAGCAATTAAAGATCTGCCAAACTATCCAATGTGTTTCTGAGGCATTGAGCAATGTAGCCAATCACAGACATACAGTAGCTGTTGATTTCTTCAACGCAATGGCCAATCAGAAACACTGTAGTTTTTCAGAATTCACTCACCGCTGAAAGCGCCAGAGTTTTGCACACTCTTGAACCATCTCAGACTAATTAAATGCAGACGTGCTGTAAATAAGAGATTCATTGTGTAGTTTAGAGAGCTTGATTATACCGTAACTTTGTGAGATCGCAATGAAGTTTGATGAGTGATGCTTTTAGTGATAATAAAGGGAGCACGCTTTGTGTGTTTTCTAGGCTATAATCCATTCAGAATTTGAATGAAACTTTCATTTTACAGACACATACATGCTGCAAAGTTTCGGTAATGATGCTGAATTCTTTCTTGAAATATCAGTGATAAGCAATGGACTGGCCAGACTTCCACAGACAGTGCGCATCCTGACCGACTAAAAGCGTGCGTAAACTTTATTGAGATTGGGACATATCAACCATTAATTTCATTTCCAGTAACGGACGGTAGATAGTTCAGAAATTAATGGTATGAGATTTAGGACAGAATAGTCCCACAACTGATCGTTTATTTTTTCCTCACGTGTCTCACCTTTTTCAATCATATTCACAATAAAACATTAGTTTGAATGTCCAAAACTATTTGCTCTGGAACAAATAATAAATTAATGAGACCAAAGACTGCTCGTTATTTGCCATTTTCCTCAAAATGAAATATACAGTATCTCATGTTTAACCACTATAGAGTGGTTGAACTAAGACGTCACTTTGTAGGCAAAAACCCGGAAGCGTGTTAGCATTTTAGCACTTCCGGTTTTCTTTAAAAAGACGGTTGCTAACAAGTTGCTGTGGGACTACATGCGCTGTCAGAGACATTAAACTTCATCATGCCGAACGGTTGATCAATTTATAGTATTTTCCAATTATAGTATAATTTGTAGTACAATTGATTGTAGTATAACCAATTAATAGTTTTTATATTGTTTTATATTATTTTATATTGGTGTTCGACAATGTTTTTTTGCTTTGCCCCGAAATGCAACCAAGTCTTCGGATGGAAGATGCTCGTTTTAGCGCTTTCCCACCGTTGTATCCCAGTGGAAACTCTGGGTTCGTAATATAAGGTAAACTCATATTACCATTATCCCATGTAAACACCACATTTACCGGCTTAGTCACGGTGAAAGTGAAACTTTAATGATGCATAGTGCTTAAAATTAAATGTTTACGACCACATGAAATTGTTAGAAAGCAGAAAGATTAAGGATTTTCAAGAAGCAAGGGTAAAATATCCAAAAACTCGCTCACATTAAATGCACTAGAATTTTATTGAATACTGTTAGCAATCAGACCCAGAACACAGTGATAAGTGAACACTAGAGCAGATTTACTGACTGGTGGACTGAAGCAATGAGGGAGGATGGTTATTAGGTATGTATACGTACAAGGATATGATATCAGAGTCTCTTAGCTGATTATGTATGACGGTTGTCTCTTGCAGGTTTTCCAATGGAGCGGTGGAACATAGGAGCATCAGAGGGTAAGGAATTGCAGGTAAGTACCAGGTAGGGAATCAGGTTAAACAGCTATGCTAACTGTAGACCAGATGCTGAGGAAGTGCAGAGAGTGCAGGGATATAGGGATCCTAATGAGCTGGGACACCTGATTAGTACTCAGGTGATTGTGATCTGGTGTGCATTGGGGCTGATGACTGCGGTGACTGTGACTCCTTGACATTACCCCCGTCCTCCAGGGGTGGCTCCTGACACCCTACTGCAGCGGTGGGGGCGGCCTTGGCCTCTGGGTGGTTTTGATGGAAATCCTCCAGCAGTGAGGGGTCTAAAATGTCATCCTGGGCCACCCAAGACCTTTCCTCTGGCCCATAACCTTCTCCAGCCTGCCGCCCCCTCAGTGTGAACTCAATATTTCTCTGACTTGGTAGATGGAGGGTTCTTCAAGGACCTTAGGAGGAGGAGGTAAGTCTGGTTCGGTGGGTCCTGGTGCAGAGGGAGAGAAGGGTTTCAGGAGTGAGACGTGGAATGTGGGATACCGTGCAGGGAGTTCGAGTTGGTAGGTGACCTTGTTTATCTGCCTCTGAATAGTGAAGGGATCAATGTAGCGAGGACTCAGCTTTTTGCAGGGTAGGCGGAGACAGATCCAGAGAAGCAGATCCCTGGTGAATAACCAGACTTTATCTCTGGGCTGATAGGCTGGTGGGATGGAGTGGCGGGCATCTGTGAAAGCCTTGTGTCTCCGCACTAGTAGTCCACAGCTGGGACCTCTGATGGCTTCACCATCCAGGGGTAGAGCGGGAGTTGGAAACTGAGTATGCATTGGAATGGGGTCAGGCCGGTGGTGTTCTGTTTCAGGGAGTTCTGAGCATACTCGGCACACGGGAGGAAACGGCTCAAGCTGTGGTGATGTTCCTGACAGTATGACCAGAGGTACTGTCCGAGCTCTTGTATCTTGCGCTCAGTCTGGCCGTTAGTCTGAGGATGGTACCCAGAAGACAAGCTGACCCCCAGGAACGTGAAGAACGCCTTCCAGACGTGGGATATAAACTCGGGACCCCTGTCCGAGAAAATCTCTTCTGGGAGGCCAAAGTTTCGGAAGACATTGAGAAAGAGACATTCTGCGGTCTCTAAGGCCGTCGGGAGGCCCTTCAGGGGGATTAGCTTGCAGGCCTTTGAGAACCGGTCTACAGCTACGAGTACACAGGTGTGACCATCTGAGCTGGGGAGATCGGTGACAAAATCTACCCCAATATGGGACTAGGGCCTTTGAGGAATGGGCAAAGGGACCAGCTTGCCGGAGGGGAGATGACGAGGGATCTTAGACATTGCACAAATGAGTAGCTTCAGACGTACCAGAAGACGTCCCAGGTCATACTGGGCCACCAGTACCGATCCTGGAGGAGCGAGAGAGTTCGCTGGATGCCTGGGTGTCCAGAGCCCGGTAGATCATGAACTGAGCCCAGAAGAGATTGACATTGTTATGTTGGGACGTAAATTTTCCCTTCTGGGCCTCCCACCAGAGCTGGCTCTGTGTGTGGTGGTACGGATGTGTTCAGTGATGTCCCACTGAATAGGGCGCGACAGGGCGTCCGCCTTTACGTTACGGTCTCTTGGGCGATAGGTGATAGTGAAGTTAAATCTCGTGAAGAAGAGCGCCCAGCAAGATTGTTGGGGCTTGAGTCTTTTGGCATCTCTTAGATACTGAAGGTTTTTTTGGTTGGTGATGACAATGAAAGGAAACTGTGCTCCCTCCAGCCAACTTTATGGCCAGCAACTCCCGGTTGCCGGTGTCATAATTTTGCTCTGCTGGGGTGAGTTTCCAGGAATAGAAAGTGCAAGGGTGAAGGTGAGGAGGCTCTCCGTGATATTTAGGCCATGCTGAAGGCTTCTTTGAGATGGGATAATGATTGGAGGGCTTCTGGGTTCCAGGACAGAGACTTGGGTTTACCACGGAGCATGGAGGTGAGGGGTGCTGTAAGGAGGCTGAAGTTGTGGATGAAATGCCGGTAAAAGTTGGAGAATCCCAGGAATCGTTGCAGTTCCTTTACTGACTGAAGCAGTGGCCATGGCTTGCACCTCCCCCTGGTCCATCTGGATCTCTTCTGGGGCCAATGACATAACCGAGGAACTGCACAGTGGAACGGTGGAACTCACTCTTCTCAAGCTTCAGGTAGAGGTGGTGTTTCCTGAGCTGTTTGAGGACCTGCTTCACGTGGTGGTGATGTTCGGCCAGGTTCCGGGAGTATATGAGGATGTCATCAATGTAGACGATCACGAAATGATGGAGGAACTCCCGGAACACCTCGTTCATGAAGTTTTGGAAGATCGACGGGGAGTTAGTTACCCATTATTCATAGTGGCCAGATGGAGTGATTAAGGCCGTCTTCCACTCGTCGCCCTCCCGGATCTGAACGAGGTTGTACGTGCTCCGCAGGTCCAGCTTGGTAAAAAAGCGAGCTCCACGGAGTTCTTCCGTGGGCGGCTGGGACCAGGGGAAGTGGATACGGCAACTTGACTGTCTGGGAATTCAGAGCACGATAATCAATGCAGGGTCTCAAGCCTCCGCCCTTTTTCCCCACAGAGAAGAAGCTAGAAGCGGCTGGCGACATGGATGGTTGAATGAAACCCTGCTGGAGAGCCTCCTGGATGTAATCCTCCATCGCCTTGCGCTCCAGGATGGACAGTGGATACACTGTACTAGGGGTGTGTAGCAAAGCCAGTATTTGTATCTGTATTTGTATCTGAGTATCTGTATTTGTATTGAGCTCACATCTCCGAAAACATCAAAGCAAATGTTCAAATAGACAAACAAACAAACTGCATATTTGAAGTTCAAACAAGTACATTCTTGCCTACAAAAACTCTTAAAACTGCATTCTGTGAAACAAAACAGTATTATTTATATAATTTATCAATTATAGTGCATTTGGGTGACCCCTTGATAGCACACATGCATCACGGAGACGTCTATTTGATGTCTGCGTTTACATCTGCAAGACATATTTTTAAGAGTGTTTGCTCATCTGCAATACGTCTGTAGGACGTTTCCAATCAGATGCCAAATAGATGTTTATTAGATGTCTTTAAGATGTTTATGATTTAGAATGTATGTAAAACTGACATCTTACAGTTACGTCTGCCAGATGTTTGTACACGGCAGATGCTTTCCAGATCAAATTATCTTTAACAGACATCTTCCAGACGTATGTGTGCTATCTACTCGCTGTGAGAAATACGGCATATATATGTATATATATATATATATATATATATATATATAAAACACTGTAGTTGTAAGTTTGACATGTTTATGTATGAAATATACTACAAAATTATTATATTATTATTATTATTATTGTTAAACAATATAATTAATTGAAGTAATAACAACATGTAAGTTATATATTAACTATCACATTATAGATATGTTGTGAATTTGACACGTTTATGTATGAAATATTTTAATTGCATATATTATTTTTTTAACTAGATTCATTATTATTAGCCTATTATCTACTATAATAGATTCAACTAGATAATTAATTGAAGTAATTATAATAATAGAAATAATAATAGAAAATATTATTTCTATATATAGAGATATATAATGTTCTCAATCTGACACACACACACATTACATTCATACATACATAACATACTGTACATTGCATACATACATACATGCATGCATTCATATACTTATATAGATAGTTATAGTTAATACTTTTAGTTAGTAACTGTACTTCTATACACTACTGGTTGGCCAATAATGCAATCACAGCAGACTGATTTCTTTTAGCAACGCACTTAATCCCAGGTTGCTTCAGGGGATTGACACTGTAATAACTGTATTAAGTCGCTTTGGATAAAATTATCTGCTAAATGACTTCTTACTTCTATATCCTGTAGGAAAGCAGGATAAGATCCAAGACAGGATATCACAGGGATTACGGCATGTGATGAGTTTCAAAGTAAAGTCACTTAAATGTATACGATAGAGAGAGAATGAGACATCACACATCCAGGCCATGCAGGGCACTAAGTGAAGCATGACACCTTTGATAGCATCAGTGATTTTGCGCTAGTTGTCGCCGTCTAAAACATGCATTGTTGCACAGCAGGCATGCAGCATGTTTGGGGCCTTGAGAGGAACTGACTTCATACATCCAATGAAAAACAACATGACGCCGGTTGGTTAAAAGTAACTGTGAAAAGAGTTCAGAACAATGAAGTTACTTCGTCACAAATGTGGCAAATACCATGTTTGAGAAGAATAGTGCTGTGCATTGTGAAGAAAAAAAATATTATGATCAGGCAACTGAGACGAGCTTTCATGGAGGCTCTGAATGTAAGGGACATGGATTCGGAGGCCTCTGGGTTGGGCAAAAATCTTAAAAACTAGTTTCCTTTCATCAAACTGGCCATGTGCTACAGAATGTTAAATTTAAATGAAAGTAAGTGGATTTTACTGAATTGCAATTTAAAGAAATGCAACAAAGTTGCTTTTAACCAGTCTGCCAAATGCAAATTTATAATTATTATAATTAATCATTTTCGATCATTGTAATCAATCCTTTCAACACTCAAAACAATAATAAAAAAAAAATTGTAATGATACAATAATTGAAACAAATATTTTTGATAATAACATAATGAAAAAATAACATTACAATTTACATGTTTTTTATTTGAATATATTTAAAAATATAATTTATTCATATGAAGGCAAAGCTGAATTTTCAGCATCATTACTCCATTCTTCAGTGTCATATGATCCTTCAGAAATCATTCTAATATGCTGATTCACTGCTCAAAAAACATTTCTTATCATTATCAATGTTGAAAACAGTTGCGCTACTTCATATTTTTATGAAACGTTTGTGATATATAAGGATTTTTGATAAATAGAAATATATATATATATATATATTTTAGAAATAGAGATCATTTATAACATTATAAAAGTCTTTGTTACCTTTGATGCATCTGACAACAAACTTTTGAACAGTAGTGGAAAATAATCTGAAGTTACGTTAAGAAATTATTTTTTTAAGTTGCTAACTGATGCTGCTGGAATGTAAATTGAATTTAAATTCATTGACATTCTCAGTTCAGTTCTGAATGTGACCCTGATGCATTATAAAAATAATAATAAAAATGAATGCGCCTTGATTGACCCCAAAGCATCTCTCCTGCCCTCGATGCCACCATTATGGACTCACAATGGACTGCTGAAAAAGCTTGTCTAAAAAAGCCAAAACAACATGGCCTCGAATCCCACAGGAAAACAGGGCAGGCGTCTTCCTGAACCCAGTGAACATTAACTGAAAAGGTCTTTTCACTTCAGGGAGTTCCTTCAACCAAAGACCTTCATACTGAGTGTGCTGAATGTCACACAGCCAACAAAAAAAGGCATATATGTTTCATATCTACACAAGTTTCCTTATGTGGGCATAAAATAAAGCATTTTAATGAATGTCTGATGCATATGACCTGAGAAATACACGCTGACAGCTTTTAGCCGAGATGAGTTTTTCTCCTATACATCTAGTTTAAAGAGAAAGAAGTGAAAGTAAAGCTTAAAAGTCACCATAAGTCCTAGTGTGGGAAGAAGAAAGAAGTTTAGAGAGAAGAAAAGCACAAGACAGTCCTATCCGTGTACGATTTTAATGAGGTTGTCCCCTCATTTTCCTCTTTAATGAATATTAAATGCCCAACCACCATTTAAATATATCTGTATATGTAACCCCAAGCTGAGAATAAAGGCCTATCACGTCTACTGTGCTCAATGGGAGCCTTCAAAAAATGCGGGAAAGGGCCTTGAGAGAGAGAGAGATGTTTGCTACCCAGCATGCCTCTCACGTACTGCCCTAATTTCAGTCGGGTATGAGGAGGAGAATTGTGGGGCAGAGCACATCATACATCCTCCTCGAGGTTTGAGACATCAATGGCAGTTAAATCGTTCCATGTGCATTGTCAAATAAATACAACCATGGCCAACTGGGTGGTACTGAGAGCCAAGGGTGTTTTAACAGGCAGTCCTATACAGTAGGTGCAAAGCAATGACTTTTGCATGTTTATTATATTAAAATTCTACTGAGTTTGTACTGTACTAATTCATTTAATGCAATGTACTGCACTGTTTACATCATACTATGTGAAAAAAACAAAAAACAAAACAAAAAAACAAAAGTGTAACCTGTGTAGAACTAGTTACAAACACGTGATTCTTATGATCGAGTTCTTTTTAGTGAATCAGAAACATACAGCCCAACCAGTGTAGTCTGATTCATGAACAAATGACTTTATATGAACCAGTTGTTTTAGCAAAACATAACAAACATCAAAAACATACAGCACAATCAATGTAGAACTCTTATGAGTCATACAGATCAACTTGTGTAGTTTGATTAACAAGCACATGATTCTTATGAGCTGGTTCACAATTACTCATGTGAGTCCATTAGGTTTAGTGATTTGGTAATGTAAAGCGCAACCAGTGTAGAATAATTTAAAAATAAACAATTCTTATAAGCTAGTTCTTTATAGTGAATCAAAAAGATACAGCACAAGCAGTGTAGTCTGATTCACAAATAAATGACTTTCATGAGCCAAGTCTTTTTAGCAAACCAGAAGCAAACAGTGTATAATGATTTATACAAAATGATTTTTAAAAGCCAATTCTTTATAAAGAATCCAAAAAGCACAATCAGTGAAGTCTAATTCACAAACAAAATACTAAATTATGAGCACGTTCTTTTTAGTGACTTAGAAACATGCAGCATGACCAGTGTAGAATGATTTACAAACAAATGTATCTGTGTAGAACTAGTTACAAATAAATGCTTCTTATAATCCAGTTCTTTTTAGTGAATCAAAAACATACAGCACAACAAGTGTAGTCTGATTCATGAACAAATAACTCCTATGAATCAGTTTTGTTTTATCAAAAACATACAGAATGATTCAAATGAAAAACAATGGATTCTTATGAGTCATTTTTGTAAAAACGTGTAGTTTGATAAACAAGCACATGATTCTTATGAGCTGGTTCTTTTTAGAGGGAAAAAACTACAACTAGTGGAGTCTGATTCACACAAACACAACAAAAAATGATTCTTTAAAGCCAATTCTTTATAAAGAATCCAAAAAGCACAATCAGTGAAGTCTGATTCACAAACAAAATACCCTGTGATTCAAAAACATACAAAGCAATCTCAGCAGTCTGATTTGAACAACTGACATTAGTGAAATGTACAGTGTGACCTGTGTAGAACTAGTCACAAATAAATGATTCTTATAATCCATTTTTTTTCCTATATGTTATTGACCCTGGAACAACATTTTAATCCAAAAATTTAGTCTTGACCATATCCCTACACCTAAACCATATCCATGAGTAATCCCTAAAATCAGAGGAAATGATAGATGAATGACACTGATGTACAAGCACCAAACACTGATTGTAAGCCTAAACTTCACAAAAAC
>JAFVLL020011697.1:0-10692 GCA_021397915.2 Tor tambroides
GGACTGCAGTACAGAATGGGCCTGTTTTACATTTGTTTTTCTGTTCTAGTGGGTTTTAGAGGGAGAGAGAGTTTTTTTGCTCTAATTCTCTGATTTAGTTCTGGTTAGGTCGGAATAAGCCTCTCTGAGTGCTAGAAAGAAAGATAGAGAGACTGTGTCTGTCCATCAGAAAGTGATTGTAATTCTAAGCATTTTACAGCTTCTCTCACAGAGAGATTTCTTGGAAGGAATTCTTGCTGCTTATGAAAGAACAAAAAATGGGGTGAGTGGAAAGAGAAAAGAGAAAGTGAAAAAGGAGAGAGAGGAGAGGAGGGAGATGTGTGCCAGTGTGTATATGACTCGTTGTCTGGGGGTGAGAGAGAGAAAGACACACACACACACACACTCACTCACACGTACACTTAAATACCAAAGAGAGAAACCCCCTTTCACTAAAACATTCTCTCACACAAACACACATCTCCATTCACAGACAGTACCACTGCTGTACTTCTTATTAGGACTGGACATACTCACATATTTACACACATATTAACTGTCTAATTCTGCTCATGGCTTGTGGAATGCAACTGCCAACCTGGAGCGGACACTACTGGAGACTCATGCAGTATTTCCTCCAGATGACCCTCCTGCTCTCCCTCCTGTGCCCACCCACAGAGCCTGTTCCCTGGGACAACGGTTCCAGCAGCAGCCCTGAAGAGGTAAGAACCACAGACAAAGACAAATGATACCAGCTGGCAGAACTAGAATGCATACAAATGACTCTAGGCAAACCATGCTTACCCAGAATAATATTTTATAGCATGTTGTAGTGTTACAGTACTTAATTAGAATACATTAATACATTAGTACAAATATAAATAAATATGCAATGTACTTGTAAAAATGTTCAGAAAAATTCTAAAAATAAAAAGTATTCAATATCTGTAGTATTAAGTTCCTATAAAGTTCTATATCTATATATATAGAAATATACATATATGACATGAAATATAAAATATATATATGTAAAATATAGAAATGTCCAGGTATGTTTTCAGAAAGTTTATTTCCAGGCAGTATACATTACAGAATTTTAAAATAATTTTTAAAATGTTTTTTTTTTAAATAAATGAAAATGGTTGCAAATACAGTAACAAACAAAGTACAGAGTACTCACTATAAAACAAGAAATTTATTGTACTGTAAAACTACAGTAAGATTTTCTGAAGGTTGAATATAAAAAGTAAAAAAACAAACAAAAAAAAATATTTAGAAATCTGCATGTAGAAATCAAAATGTTGATCTATTTAAAAAAAAAAATATCATCCATCATATGATGTTCCTGCAAAGTTACTTCAGATTACTCCTGTAATGGATAGAAAAGCACCCCCAAAAGTTTTAAAAATATGTTATTTAATTAAAAAAAAAACTCTAAAGTGTAAAATGTCTAAAATTCTTAATATTTCTTTAATTCTTACCCTATTGAGTCATAATTGTGAGAATGTCATGTGAGCAGATTACTCATTCTGAGTCTAGTGTAGTAAACACTGCAGGAAACACTGATGGCTCTTGTAAAAATCAGCTGAGGGATAAACCATTGCAAAACTAACCACTGTGGATGTATGTGTGTGGGGCCCTGAGGTCAGGTTTTGCCTACATTGTCAGGACCAAATGCCCCTACAGGAATAGTAAAACCCGAAATCACATCCATTGTGGGGATCAGCCAAAGGTCCCCATGAGGAAAATGACTTAAAAAACATACTAAATAACGTATTAATAACATTGTAAAAATTGCAGAAAGGTTTACTTGAGGGTTAGGGGATAGAAAACATCATGAAGTCAAAAGAAGTCATTGGAAAGTCCCAACCATGATAGAAAAACAAACACGTTTTTGTGTACGCATGTGTGTGTGTGTTGGTGTTAGGAAGCAGAATTTTTCCAGTCTGTCTAGTATGATATTATTAAAACTAAATCTGTTTCTTATTGTAAGTCTGACAAACTGAGAGACAAGGTGTGTGTGTGTGTGTGTGTTTTCATAGTCTTAATCAATCCCAGTTCTTAAAGATTTCTCTGAACTAACAATAGAAACAGTTGTTTACGGATTTAAATTTGCATTCGCTAGCTTGCAGTATGAGTAAGTTTGAATCATGAAACAACCTGGCCCCTGTCTGACCATAAAGTATGTGTGTATGTGTGTGTTTCTCATTACAGTGTTATGCTAAAAGGGAGTGATGATGCTGTGAATGAGAAAGGCTTTAGGAAACAGCTTACAATAAATTATTTCGATTATAGCAGCATTGTTTCCAAATTTGTGAATCTCAAACACAAACAATCTCTCTCCTCATCGATCAGTTCATGCCTTTCTTTCTGTATTTATCTGCATGTGTGGATAAATGTTGGCTTCAGTGTTTACTGAGTGCTGATTTACATACAATTTTAATGAAATATGAATCAGCGCATATGCACTAATGTGCTTTCAATCTCATTTGAATATAAATGATAAACAATTGAAAGCATTTTTTAAAATACAGGCATATATACAGCTCAGTGTGAGCCAAATGTGAGTGTCTTTTGAGTGAAAGACAGCAAAGCTACATGTGTTTGCTTTTTCTGATTAACTCTTGCCAGATAAGACAGCCAATGTTGATTAATTTTCTGAAATCAAATCATCTTAGCCATTCAATTTTGATTTTAATCTTGATATTAATAAGATCTCAAGAAAACACATCTGCCCAGATAGTCTCCCATTTGAACGGGCGAAATCCCTGTTTTGGTCTGTGCGGTGAAAGAGTCATTACTCAGGATTGAATCTGCTCTGGAGGTAAAGTCGTTTGTGTGTTGTTGTTACTATCCCGCAGGGCTGTGAGGGTTTCCAGGTGGATGTTTGTGGTGTGTGTGCAGGGGATGGGAGCACATGTGAGCTGTTCAGCGGGACACTCTTTCTTTCTGTGCTCTCTGTTGGCTACCACAAGATCCTGGACATCCCCTCTGGAGCTCAACGAATCAAAATACAGGAAACGCAGAAGACCAGAAACTACTTGGGTAATTGAACTGAATTCCTGCAGGCTCTTAATTCTTTTTAATTTACTTCAGGATCATTATCATGGCACGTTCCGCAAGTAGGGTACAATTTAGTCTCCTTAAGCATTCAAGACAACACATGTTTTGTGTTTCGAGAACTCTAGAAGTTCTGTTAATTTTAACTCAGATTTTACTATTTTACCACAGCCGGTCAAATTATCAAACAAATAACGTACACTACCGTTCAAAAAGTTTGGGATCGGTATGATTTTTGATTGTTTTTGAAAAAAGTCTCTTATGCTCATCAATGTGGGTTTTTTTTATAAACAAACAAAAAACACTAATCAAATGATATTTTTTTACAATGCAAAATAACCATTACTCCAGTCTTCAGTGTCACATGATCATTCAGAAATCATTTTGCTGATTTAGGGCTCAAGAAACATGACTTATTATGTCAGAAACAGCTGCTTAATATTTTGTAGAAACCTTGATATGTATATTTTTGTCAGGACTTTTTGATGAATATAAAGTAAAAAACAAAAACAAAACTGCATTTATGTAAATTAGACCTTTTGTAACATTAGACATGTCTTAGAGATTAAATACAAACTTGCAGAGTAAAATATGAATTTCTTTAAAAAAAAATTAAAAAATGACCAACCCCAAATTTTTGCTCAGAAATGTGCCTAATTGGAAATTGGAAGTTTATCAATAATTACAAATCAACATTTTGTTCCCATTCAACTTAATTTAGACTAAATCTGTCATTTCTGTTAAACAAAAAATCTGAATATGATTGTTGGTAGAAAATAAAAATAATTAAAATGAAATAAATATCATATAAAATGGAATAGAAAAAAACAGCTCCTAAAATATTTAGTTTCATCATGAAGGTTAAGCACCTCCTATCTCTTTCCAGTTATTAAAAAAGAAAAAGGTAGTAGCTGGTTTTGGTTTCTAGTTGGTCCAAGCTGGTAGTCCACTTTAGACTAGCAGAATAACAGTTACCACATTCCAGACAGCAGCTGGTGTGGCCTGGTTTTTCCAGTAGGGTTAATATGTGGTGTGGAACCACCAGGTGTCCTCCTTCCATCCATCATTTTTTTCCCTCCTCTTTGTTTCTTCAAGCTCTCAGGACGGCGACTGGTGACTCAGTGATAAATGGTGACTGGGTGATCGACAGGCCAGGACAGTTCTACGCTGTGGGTACTCAGCTCACTTACAAACGGCCCAACGAGATACGCAGCAGAGCGGGAGAATCCATCACTGCTCCTGGCCCAACCAATCAGGAGCTGCATCTCTTTGTGAGAGACCACTCCTACTGTATGATATCACAAAACTGCCCTGACTAAAGATACATATAGAAAGTGGTTTAGTGTGGTTGCACTTAATCTGAAAAATCCAATATACTGTGTTAATATATGAAGGAAATTTCTGTATTTAATTTTTTTTTTTTACATTTGTTTTACCTGTATTTTGAATTAAGCATTGCAATGTGTTGTGTTTTAGGGTTAAATGAAATGTCCATAACTTAACATATAATATCCTGGCAGAAAACGACCAGTACCTTTTTTTTTTTTTTTTTTTTTACAGTGTGTAAAGTATATACAGTATTTTATGATGACACGAGTTCTGATTAAGTTCGTATGAATACTAAGACTGTGGATTTTCAGTTTTACACTCCATATTTTGCAGGTAATTTATCAGCAACCCAATCCAGCAGTGTATTATGAATACATTCTACCGAAAGACCCCATTACCAACAGTCATTCAGATGCATATTCATACTCTAGTGTACTACCTCTGGGTAAGTATTTTCAGCAAGTAATTATGTTAACATTTACTCACCCTTAAGTTCCAAACCTGTATGAGTTTCTTCTGCTGAACACAAAGGAAGGTATTTTGAAGAATGTCCAGTTGATAGTAGCCATCAATTTCCATGGTACGGAAAAAATACTATGGAAATCAGTGGGAGACAGCGTTCAAATGTTCAAAAGTTCTTTTGAAGTTGATTTTTAAGCAAGGACATATTTAATTAATCAAAAGTGGCTGTAAAGGCTATTACATTGTTACATTGTTACATCTATTTCAAATAAATTCTGTTCTTATGAACTTTCTGTTCACCCATGAATTCACTGTTTCCACAAAATTATTCAACTGTTTTTGACACTGATAATAATCACAACAAAAACAAATAAATCCCACACACTATCAGTACTTGCAAAAGTATCAAAAAGTGATTTTATTATACTCGACTTCTCAGTCCCATGACCTTCATCAGGCATATACAAACAAACTCTTACAACACGATACAATTTAAAATCAACACATGACTAAACACTGTGATGCATAAACACATCATCACAAATCACGATAAGAAACGTAATTCGTCTTTATAGAATTGCGTTCATAGTAGATATAAAACAGAGAAAATTGAAATATCTTAACTTTATAACATCACATTGATCAATGACACTGATAATAAAAAGAAAATAAAATTTGAATTTTTTTGAGCCCCAAATCAGAATATTAGGATTATTTATGAAGGGTCATGTGACACTGAAGACTGGAGTAATGGCTGCTGAAAATTCAGCTTTGCCACTACATGAATAAATTAAAATATATGAAAGTAGAAAACTTCAAATTGTAATAATATTTCACAATATTACAGTTTTACTGTATTTTTGATCAAATAAATGCAGCCTTTGTGAGAAAAAGAGACTTAAATATTAAAAAATCTTACAGACTTCAAACTTTTGAACAGTTATGTATTACAAAGAGTATGAACAAAATTCCAAAAAAAAATAACCAATGTTGCATATTAATATGACTGTTTATATGATATGTTGGGAAATGACTGAAATTGTTTTTTAAATCAATACTTTCTAAATAATAGAGGAAATGTGTGTGCTGTATTAAAATCATTTAGCTTTTTATCTTGCACATGTTCTAAAATCTTAAGCAACTGTCTCTCTCTTTCTCTCTAATCCTACAGTAGAGAGTCATGGAATATTTCCGGATCCTGGCAATAGTGACAGTGAAAACTCATTAAGCAGCTCTCATCCTAACCAAGTTCCATCGGGCCCTATAACCCCTGAACCAGTTCCTCTGTACAGCTGGATTGCCATTACAACAACACCTTGCAGTGTCACCTGTGGAACGGGTATACTTTAGTTGTTAGTCATTACACTATTTATACAAATCTTACATTAATATGTGTTTGTGATTCTTTCTTCCTCTTTAATTAGGTCTGGGTAAACTAAGCAGACTATTAAAAGATTCCTAGAATATCCCAATTAAAAAATGTTAGATTTTCAATAATTTTGGACCTGAGACATATAAACACATTGTTGTGACTAATAAATGGTGTTCTGTATTAAAAAATGGTGACACATAACATTCATGCATTCCAGGCCATTGCAGAGGTTTCAAAATGTCCTCATTGTTTAAATTCTAAATCAAATCCAGAGTAACCATACTTTTGTGTCTGCAAATAAAACTAAAACAGATTGGTATTCTCCCAGCAGCAGACACTGTACTTGTAAGACATCACAATGACAGTGTTATGTCTTCCTGTCTGTCTGTTTAATCTGTTTGTCTGATGTGTGTGTCTGTGTGTGTGTATCAGGCAGTCATCAAGTTCTTTTCGGCTGTGTGGAAAGAGCCACTCAAACTACTGTACCAGGGGACCTCTGTAGCTTCACCAGTCATCCTGGCCCTCAGGTAGAAGAGTGTCAATCGCAGCCTTGCCCGGCCTTGTGAGTGAACATACACAATCTTTTCCAGCAGACACTAAACTCTAAAAACACCTAGAAAAACAAACAAACCAGTACTTGAGTTAGTTCAAGAGGGACCAAGTACAGAAAAAAAGTAGAAGTTTACTTTAAGTTTACTTTATTGTGTTGGTATGTTAACTTCAGTAAGGTCAAGTATATAAATGTTCTAGTATTATACTTGTAAGTGTATTTTTTTCAATATAGGCCTATTTCTTGGGTCTAAATTCAGCCACATTTTAGCTTATATAGTATAATTTTGTACATTAAACATACATTTAAAGTATGCTCTCTTTTTAATTTTTAGTTTACAAGTATGCTAATAGAACACTTGAAAAACATTTTTTAAGGGTAGATTTGAACACAACACATGACAAGCAGATGTACATGCCTGCACATCTTAAAACATCTAAAAACTGTCCATGTGGTTGATTTCCAAATGGTGCAAATAAGAAGCACATGCAACTGAAACCAAGCAGTTGTCCTTCAATCAGTGTGTGTGTGTGTGTGTGTGTGTGTAGCTGGGATGTTGGGGAGTGGTCTGAGTGCAGTAAGACCTGTGGTCCAGGGTTTCAGTATCGTCAGGTGATTTGCCAGCAGGCGCAAGGACACCATGGCAATAGCACAGTCATTGTGGCGACCAGCCTCTGCGATAACACAGAAATGCCAGAGACGACCACCGTGTGCCAACTCAAGATCTGCAGTGAGTGGCAGATCCGCTCAGAGTGGACAGAGGTTTGTGAATGTGTCTGAGTGTGTAGGGGACATTGGGGTAAGATGACCCTTCATCACCTGAAATAAATAGAAGCCATCTGTAACAATAATATAAGTAATATACAATTAGTATAATACTAAATAACACTATATAAGAAGAAGAAATCATTCTTTATGTAAATTATTCAAATGTGATTTTTTTCTTTTTCTCATTACCTGCTATGAAAAATAGTAATAAACAAAAACAATCAAACAAGCAGTTCCATTTTGATGGTCCCTTTAACACATTCTTTTGACTACAAGTAACGTTGCACCTACATATCTACTAACTCTCACTATAGTGTTAGTAGAGTATTAGTAGAGTGGTAGGGTTAGGGTTAGATTAAGTTGACATGTACTTGCAAAGTTATGTATAGTCAGTAGAATGTCTGTTGGGAGACCACCACAATAAAGAGTCAGCAGATATTAATCAGATAGTCTACTATACTCTAATGAGAGTTAGTTGGCATGTTACTTATTGTCAACAAAATGTTCAAAAGGGACCATCAAAATAAAGTGTTACCAAACAAACTAACAACAAAAAATATTAATCACAGACTGAAAAGATAGATATGAAGGGTGTTTTTTTTATATACAGTGAGCGTCATCAAAAATGTATCCATTTCATTGCACTGGGTAAAGTTAAATATGGCTCAGGTAAAATATTTCTTGGGGTCACTTTATGATATGATTATGACTTTATGAATTGTTCAGTTTCTTAAATATTTGTAAATACAGATGGTGGCTCATCTTACCTCACTCTCTCCTTACACTACCATTCAAATAATTGGGGTCAGTAATTTTTTTTTTTTTTTTTTTTTTTTTAAGAAATTAATACTTTTTTCATGTATGTAGGCCTGTTAAATTAACCAAAAGTGACAGTAAAACTTGACCTATTCATCAAAAAAATACAAATTTATCAGTTTCCACAAAAATATCAAACAACCCAATTGTTTATAATTGATAATAATAAATGTTTCTTGAGCAGCAAATCAGTACATTAGAATCATGTGCTGAAAATCCAGCTTTGTCATTACAGAAATAAATGACATTTTAAATACTTTCCAAAAGTTATTTTAAATTGTAATATTTCACAAGATTACTGATTATACTGTATTTTTGATCAAATATATGCAGACTAGGTCAGCATAAGACACTTTCAAAAATATCAAAAACTTTTACTGACCTCAAATTTTGAATGGTAGTATATATGTGGAAAAGAAGAGAAGATGTACAAAAGAAAATAAATATTATATATATTATATTTGTTTATGACAGAATTCACCAGATCATGGTCTTTGGAGATCAACAGCAATCAATATAAAGTGCTCAGAGAAAACACTGGTTGTAGATAAACCTCTCTCTCTCTCTCTATCAGTGCTCAGTGCCATGTGGAGTAGGTCAACGTAAAAGAGAAGTTGTGTGTGTGGATAACCTGGGTGACATTGTTGCTGATGAGGACTGCAACGAGGCCCTTCGCCCACAGGACCTGCAGAATTGTGACAAAGGAGTGTGTGCCAGCAGCTGGTTCTACTCTCTCTGGAGTGACAGGGTGAGAAATCTGTGCGTTTTTCTTTGGTATTTTGCAGTAGTACTTCTAAAACAGTTGTTTATGTCTCTATGCAGTGTTCTGCAGACTGTGCGGAAGGAAGTCGGAGCCGGTCGGTTGTGTGTATGATGAGTCAGATCAACTCATTGCCACTAGACAACTGCGATGATGAGGATAAACCTGACGAGCTCATGCCGTGTGACCTGGGTCCCTGCACACAGCGACTGGAGTGGTACACAGGACCGTGGGGACAGGTACATGAACAAACACACACATATGCATGCAGAAAAGTCAAACACTGTATTACTTAGTTGATCAGCCTTTTAAAAATTGCTTGTAAATCGCTCAATTGTGTTATCACCAAACCTCAGATTCAATATTTTTGGCAACCTGGTTTCTTTCAAGTAACACAGGTTTTGTATTTATTTTTGGAACTGAATGGTCGTAAGCCTCAAGATCTGAGCTTATGCATTTCAGATTTTGAGTGAAAAAAGCATTATTTGTAGATAATTTTGGGAATGTTTACAGAAAAAGAGGTATAAGGCCTATGATCAGTAAGTTCCAAAAGGAAATACAAAACTTGTGCTAATTGAAAGAAAACAAGCTGATGAAAAGCTCTAAGAATCTAAGGTTTGGTAATAATATAGCATTTTTGACCCAGAACACCACAAGTGTAAAAAGTTGGGGAAAAAATACCCCAAAAAAGCACAAAAATTAAATGTTTCGAGGGGGAATTTGTTATACCCTGTGTAAACTAAGTCAGTAACTAGCATTAGGCTAAAACTAGCACATTAAAAAAGAAAATCCTCTCCAGGTCAAAATGACTGGATCACAACATATGTCTGTGTGTGTCACAGTGCTCATCTGAATGTGGCAATGGTACCCAGAGTCGAGGTGTGGTCTGTGTTGTTCAAAACAGTGGCCAATTAGAAGTCACCCCAGAAGACCGTTGCTCTCATCTGCCCCGTCCTCCGAGTGCACAGACCTGCTTTTTGAAGAGTTGTGGATCACAGTGGTACATGACGGAGTGGAGCTCAGTAAGGTTTTCTCACACACAGTGGAACTTCAATCCAGTTATTTCAACTGACTTATTTAACAAGAATCTTTCTAACTGCCTCAGTGTTCTCGTTCTTGTGACGGAGGCTTTCGAGTGAGAGAGGTACGTTGTTTGCAAGATGATCTGACCACCAGCCATGACTGTGATCCTGCTCTTGAACCTGCAAACAAGGAGAACTGTAACACACACACCTGCACGCCACCGATTGGTATGATTTTCTTACTTTTTTACAATACACCCTTCTCAAAAATGATAATTCTGTCATCTACTTATGTCATTCCACAATAGGGCTAGGTATCGATACAGATTTCCCAAATCGAATCTTATTCACAATCTCTGGATTTGATCAAATTCCAAATCATCTGTATATATTTCAGTTTTTTCATTTGGTTTACATATTCTTATTCAGGGGTGCAAACTCGTCAGGGGTGAAAAAGGTGACAAACTAAACTAACAACCCCCCCCCCCCCCCAAACCCCTTAATACGAGGTGACATTTGACTCAAACTGATTTACAGATGTACATTTTCTTTTTACCTTTGTAAATGCATTTTT
>JAFVLL020011698.1:0-37496 GCA_021397915.2 Tor tambroides
TTTGTTCTGACTTTTGGAGAATGGTGAACGGTGGTTGAATACTAATTTATGAATGACTTTGTTTTGCCTCCAAAAAACAAGGGAAGACCCTTTTCAGTCATGGATAATTCCCTAAATGCAGGTTTGGGGCTGATTGTAAATTATTAATAGTTGATGGAACATAATTTACTATGAGAATTTCCCTGACCTCAATATGTAAATAGTTATTTCAGTTTACTACTGTATTTGGTGCAGAGTAATGTTTAGTTGAAAATGGAAAAAAAAGAAAAAAAATGAGTTTTTTTTCTCTCTTTACAGAGGTTCAGAGGGTAATTTTGCTTTATTCGGAATATTCAATAAAAAAATTTGAAGAAGAAATAGTGTCTTGTGTGTAAAGTGATTATTGTGTGCTTTTTTGACTGATTTAAAGTTGTCAGTTTTATGCATAATCCTAAATAAAGTTTCAGTACTAATGAAACCTTGTCTGTTCATTTATTTGGTTCTGATTATTACAACCCATGTCTGTTTAAATGTCTCACGTGTGCCACTAAATTAGTTGCAACCATATTTCTAGTTCATCTGTATTGTAATATTTATAAAACATGTAATACATAAAACTGTCTTAAGCATAGTTTCCATAATCTAAAACTGTTAACAAACTTAAATGCCTTAATTTCATTTTTAGAAGAAGAAAACAAAACCTTGGTCAACCAACATGGTAAACAGCTGTACATACTTACACATGACGTCTCTTCAGAGATATCCTACGCTCTAAAATCCAGAACCAGTGTGATATTAGTCTGGTGGTTATAGACCCTCAAGATGGACATGGTTGATTCATATGTATGTATTAGCCATGTCATGGCTAAAACCTGATGATTACAACAATAATTCAAACATTCATGTTTGTGCTACCTTGTAAGTGTATAGTTTATGCCATGGAGAAAATATTTATCCTTATAAATATTATATTTTCATTACATGCTTAGCTCTGTGGTTCAAGATATTAAGTGAAAAGACTGCAATATATCAAAAAAAAAACAAAAAAAAAAAGCATCTGGATAAGGTTGAATAACCCCTATACAAAATAGGAGACAAAAAAGTGGCATTGTCCGAATTCTTTATGTATAGATAATATTTGTCTTCATGTATACAAACGTGCTCACAAAATCTTTTAACACTTCAAAAACATTTTCATTGAAATAATTTAAGTTTTTTTAATGTACTTGTAATGTGAAAAAGAATAATGTTGGTAGATATCTTTTAATAACTGAAAATGCTGATGTAAAAAATATGGCCAAACTCAAGCGCCAATATTAAAAAATAAACAATTGTTGGAATGTATCAGTCATACTAAAGGCTAAAGATATTGGTCTAAAGCAGAGTTGCCCAAATAGGGCATTTGAACAAAAAAAAAATTATTTAGCCCACTATATCATATAACAACAACAACAACAAAGGAAAGACAAAATTATTTTCAATTTTTGTTTTAACTATTTTATTATTATTATTATTGCATTTAAATGTACATAATATAGGTAATTTTTTATTTTAATATATTTAGATATAATGCAACATTTACTTTTCGATCCACTGACCTCAAACAAGTTTGATTTTTGGCCCTTCATAGTTAAAAGTTTAGACACCTCTGATCTAAACAAACTTGAAGAACACATGTTGCTCACATAAAAAAAAAGTATAATATTGAAATGTAAAAATATAATAAAATATAAATACATCAGCGTCATTAAAACAAAAGGCAGAACTTTAAAGGAAAACTCTTTAGACATTAATTCTCTCCTGTTTTGTGAGATTCATTTCCAGAAGCGATAGAATCCCAAGGCAATTGCCAAGCAGGTGAAGATGCATGCTGTGAAACAAAATAATAATAAAAAAAAACAGATCATTTTTGAAATTGAAATAGAAGAAATAGAAATTGCATCAACAAACTGAAGAGCCACTAACAAAGCACTTGATTAATTCATTTTGTGCATTAACAAATTCAGTGTCTTATCTGAAGTCAAATATATGTAGAGATACAGTAGCTGTCATCTGTTTGAAAAGCATCTCGAGTACATACCTGCAAGATATCTAATCGTCTCTAACTTGAGTGATTCCAGGAGGGTTTTCAAAGAGGCAACTTGTATGTCTATTTTCTTTGAAGTTTCCACGGCTTCACTTTCTGTATCTGCATTCTGAAAGAAAAAAAAAGAACTCGACTGTACTTATGTTACATTTTTATATGAATTATGGCAATAAAAGCATTATTATTTAATTACACTGAATAGAAATGTTTTCTTGTAATCATAGTTCAAATGACTGTGTTGCTATTAAAACACCTTACCATTTTTTGGAACTCTGTTCTAACTTCCATAAGTTTCTTCTCTTGTTCTGTAAACTGGAATAAAAAAATATTGGATTAATTGACTGTTTAAAAAAAATTATATAGTGCTGTCAAACGATTAATCGCATCCAAAATAAAAGTTTTAGTTTGCAAAATATATGTGTGTTCTGTGTATATTTATTATGTATATATAAATACACACACATGCATGTATATATATTGAAAATATTTACATGTATTTACACGTTTGTATTTATATTCATAAAATTTATATTATAAATAAATATATTTAATATATAAATATAACATATTTTTCTGAAATATATACTTGCATGTGTGTATATTTATATATACATAATAAATATACACAGCATACATACATATATTATGTAAACAAAAACTTTTATTTTGGATGCGATTAATTGCGATTAATCGTTTGACAGCACTATATAATACAAATTTACACAAAATGTTAACAAGTAATGCATACAATACCATGTCTGTGACTCTACTTCGCTCCAAATTAATGTCTAACTTTGCATCTGCTCTGATTTTTTGGCTTTCTTCCTTCAATGTAAACATAAAAAGATAAATAAAGCATATGATAAACAGAAACAATGGTACTGTGCAGAATAATTATTCAAATTGACACAAACTTCTTCTATCTACTTCTACTCACCAGTAGTCTGTTCTTTATTTGCTCCAGTTCTGTTTTCATTTTCTGCGTGTGAAATAATTGAGAAGGTAAAGAACCTGGCATACTGTCTATGACACATTTCAATGTGTTAAATTAGAATGAATACTTTGTGAACAAGCAGGTTGTGCGTTTTGATTGTAGAGGCGAGAACAAAGAATGAAACTTTATTAAACAGGTTTAAACTTTATTCTTACTGCATTTTCGGAGCGTAAATTGGCAAATTCACTCTTCTCCAGAATAACCATGTCTTTCCTGATAGCATCTAGATGAGCCATGATTTGTTGTAGAGCTATTTCCTAGTCCAGATAATGAAACCATATAATTCAACAGGGTTCATTATTAGTCATTTCTGCTGATAGCAGTGTTGTTGGCTGTTTACCTGATGGGCTCCAGTGACCATGTCTCTGTATACAATGTCCATATTGGCTGTAGTAAGAGTCACCAGCGCTGTGACAATCATTTCTGCCTGCCTCTTTTCAAAGCCTGGATTACATATGCAGGAATTAAAAAAATAATAATAATGATAATAACAATGTGGCAAGATCTAAATAAGCATTACATAATTAATACATTTAGTAAATATAATTTTAATCTCAATTATCTGTATTAAGCTTCCATTTATATCTCTAAATCTTAAATATAAGACAACAAATAAATAAGAAAATACAACAAACAGTAAAACAATCATTCGTTTTATCACACAGTTTGTAGTTAGTAGTCTGAAACCTAGTAAACATACCGCTGGATTCCAGCTCTTTCACCAGCGCATGGGAGTCAAACGTGAGCTTCCTCTGCTCCAGAGGCGTTAACTCCACTTTTCTCACATCATATGTCTTGACAGCAGTCGTTTTATGGAATCCTAAAGGGAAAAAATACTTATGTAAACCCTTGAAATGTGCAACATACTCCTCTGTGTCGTCGAACAACGCTTACCTCTCTGATGACACATTGGTTGGATGTTGAGTTTATGCATTTTTAACAGCAAGGAGAACTGGTGTTGTCTCCGTATAAACATTCCCCAGCATGCCATTGTTATATAAAAAGTTATGTGGCTAAACTAAATGAATATAGGATTATTTATGTGGGAAGTAATTGTAATGCGCATTTAGCTGCTATACTTTTTGTAAATTAATCAAACAACAGCCAAGACCAACTCTTGTGTCTGCCCTTCCTCTGTCACTCCAGGGCTAAACGAACGACACACCTTTCAGGATCAAATCGATTAGCACTGTCTTAAAAAACTCTCCAGATCTGTTCATTTACTATATGTGGTTTCCTGTTTTGGTACACTTTAGATGACGCTTCGATAGATTGCGAAGAAGGTGGAGTTTTTTTCTTTTTCTTTTTTTTTCTTTTTGATGGTAGAAATAGAATAAGCAACTAGAAAGGCAGTTAGCATAAAACAAGTATGGTTTAGTAGCCCGGATGTTGTCTCAAATTGGTCAGGTACGATGGTAAAGAATAATTTTAAATTTTTAACTGTTGACTATGTATTTTAAATAAACACCTTTCTATGAAAGTTTATTATTGCGATACTTTATGTATAAATTATTCCATTCCAGACTGCTACTGAAGCGTCACGTAAAAGCGATATCATGTTACTTTTCTCAGCGCTGATGTATGATTGACCACTCAAAGTCGTTTGTGATCTCTGTAAAACTAAAAGTATATTAAATATCGATTTATAGGGATTTCTGGAGCGTATTTCCTACAGTATATCAACGACCAATTTTATAATTTTCAGATAATACTTTTTTAACGTACAAATATCTCCGGCGACATAAAAAGTCCTAATGTGTACATTTGGCTCAAAGGGGCTTTCGACTTTCTGAGCCGCAACGCGTCCCCTGCAGGAGAGCTTGATTCTGTCAGCAACATTGTGCCAGCCAAAGCTTGTAATTCGGCTTTTAGAAATAAAGTTTTCTTTTCACTAAGAAACTGTCATGGCTGCGCCCATGACTAACGATCAGAGCTGGTTTTTTGCTCTGGCTCTCGGAGTTTCATTTCTCAAATGTCTTTTGATAAATGCCTAGTAAGTGAATTTATCTCACATAATATACTTTTTCTCTCATGTGATCACATTTAAACATAAAACCCATTGGTATTTCAGAAGAGCGAGCAAGTACTCGAGACTCATTCATTCTGTTTTCATTTTACGAAGAGGAAATAATTGTTTTGCATCACCTAATGCCAAGCAATTTAATATTGTCATTTAAAATGATTGTATTTCAGCCACTCTACGGACTTTGAAGTACATAGGAACTGGCTTGCCCTGACTCACAGTCTGCCAGTATCACAGTGGTATTATGAGGTCGTTATATGGATTACATACCGTTTTGAAACAATTATATACACACACAGGTTTTAATTTTGTGGTTTATTTTTATAATTTCAGGCTACATCGGAGTGGACATTGGATTATCCTCCCCTGTTTGCTTGGTTTGAATATGGACTTTCTCATATTGCCTGGTTTTTTGATAAGGAGATGCTGGTTGTTCAGAACCTGAATTATGCAAGTCCAGCCACAATCCTGTTCCAAAGACTGTCAGTCATTGTGGCTGATGTGGTCTTCTTTTATGCGGTTAAAGAGTATGTAGCTTCTACATGCCACAATTTGATCCAAAGTAGTTTTTGTACTCATGTCTTTTTTAGGTTTGAAAGATATTTTTATAGAAAGACAGTATTAAAGGCTTGCTTGTGTTGAATCTGGGATGAAGAACATTGTACTATTCTAGATGCTGCAAATGTTTGCGAGAAGACAAAGGAAAGGACCTTCTGGCAAAGCCATCTTTTATCTTGACAGTGTTGTTGATGTGGAACTTTGGCCTTCTAATTGTTGATCGTATCCTTGGAGATCTGGCTCATTAACATGTCAAGTCATGCGTGCCCTGATGTGGCTCAGACATGTCATTTCCCTTACCTGAAATGAATTTCGCTTGACTGAATTCCTGCAGATATTCATTTCCAGTATAATGGATTCCTGTTTGGAGTTCTTCTTTTATCAATAGCACGACATTTCCAGGTATTATCTGTGATTTCTGTTATTTAGTAAGTTTTAAGACATAACTAATAGTCTAAATTTGTATTATACATGTTTATTTAATTGTGTCTTATTTGACATTGACTTTCTGAAAAGTTTGTTGGCATATATTTGTGATTTTGTGCGTTAACAGAATAGGCACTTCGAGGGGGCCTTGCTGTTTTCAGTACTTTTAAACTTGAAGCATATATATCTATACATCGCACCTGCATACGGTATCTACCTGCTGAGATGTTTTTGTTTCACCCAGAGCAATGCAGGTAATTAAAGTAAAAATGGTATATAAAACAATGAAAAGTAAAGTAAAATGATATATAAAAACCTTTATTTTTCAGATGGATCTTTGCAGTGGAGAAGTTTCAGTGTTGTGCGGCTTGTAACACTAGGAACTATTGTCTTGTCTACTTTCGCAGTGTCATTTGGACCCTTTATAGCACTGGTTTGTTGTCAATATATGAACAAAACATACTGCTCAATTGTAAAGTCAGTTAAAATTAAGATTTTTATTCAGCAAGTATGCATTACATTGATCAAAAGTGTAAAGTATAATGTTACACAAGATTTCTATTTTGAATAATCGCTTTTTTAATATTAAGCATAAGAATGATTTTTTTAAGTATCATGTGACACTGAAGACTCGAGTAATGGCTGCTGAAAATTCAGCTTTGCTATCACAGAAAATAAATAACATTAAAATAGAAAAGTTATTTTAATAATTTGTAGTAATAATAATAGTAGTATTTCACAGTATTACTGTTTTTACTGTGATTTTTGATCAGATGAATGCAGCCTTTGTAAGGATAATTTGAATTGCATTTGTTTTATTTTATCACAGAGGTTCATTGATAAATTTTATTCATCTTTATTCATCAAGGGTCAGCTTCCACAGGTCGTGTCACGACTCTTCCCTTTCAAGCGCGGTCTGTGTCATGCGTACTGGGCACCAAACATCTGGGCACTCTACAATATCGCAGATAAAGCTTTTTCCATCATGGGTATTTTCAGTAACTCAAACAATTACTCTTCATCGAAGAGAAACAACATTCATTTGATTGGATGTTCAAATTCGGAGTCTTTTTAGACTGATCATTACTAATTCACTTATTTAGGTGTGAAATTCAAACTGCTCGATATAAGCAAACTTCCCAAGGCCTCGATGACTGGTGGTCTGGTTCAGGAGTTTCAGCACTCTGTGCTTCCTTCAGTCTCTCCTTTAGCAACCCTCGTTTGTACGTTACTGTCAATATTGGTGAGTTCTTTTTGATTTGCATTGCTAATCTGAATATTCAAATATTTGGCCTTGATTTCATCTATTGACATAATATGAATAATGATAAATACAAAAGAAATACAAAAATGCGTGTGCCATTTTTTTGGTTTACTTTGTTTCTTGCAGCCTGCTCTTTTCAGGATATGGCATAGACCTAATGGAGCGAGAGGATTCTTGCGCTGCCTTGTCATTTGTGCCCTTGGATCCTTTATGTTTGGTTGGCATGTGCATGAGAAAGCCATTCTGATGGCCATACTTCCTTTAAGGTGATCATCTGATGGTATTCTTACATAAGAATTACATCAACTTACATAAACCTGGAACAACATACAAAACCAAATTTTGCTATAAGTTTAATCGCAACCTTTATAGGTTGCGATTAAATAGTTGCAGTTAATAGTGTTCACTGTCTGTTTGATTACATGTAATTTAACTAACTGGATGATTTTCACTGAACCTACTCCTAAATATAATGTAGAAACTTACATTTTCTGTAAAGCTGCTTTGCAACGATTTGTATTGTGAAAAGCGCTACACCAATAAATTTGAATTGAATTGAATAAGCATGTTCTGCCAGCCGCCTACTAAACACGCTTTCTTGTTTTTCAGTTTGCTCGCTGTGGAGAGTAGAGAGGATGGCAGGATTTTTCTTATCCTAAGTATAACTGGTCATTATTCCCTTTTTCCACTCCTCTTCACAACCCAAGGTATGTCCCGTTCAGAAAAGCTCACAACAAGTGTTTTTCATCATCACTGATTGTAACTGTTAAACATTTCCATTTTTAATTCCAGAGTTGCCCATCAAAATATTTCTCATGTTGCTATTTACAATCTTCAGTCTCACTTCTCTAAAAACGCTGTTCAGGTCAGTACTCAAAATGGGATTATTGGTCCATTATTGCCTTGATGTTTGAGCAAAGTATTGATAATGTGATTCTTCATTTGTTTCTTTCAGGAAGGGCGTTGCTTTGTTGAACCCACTGGAAGCGACGTATCTCTTGGGCCTGATTCTTCTTGAGGTGATCTGTGAGTTTGTTTACCCGCTGACAGTCTGGCAGAAGACGTTTCCCTTCCTCCCTCTCATGCTCACCTCAGTTTACTGTGCGCTGGGAGTGACATATGCCTTCATCAGGCTATACATTTCATTGCTGACATGTTCAGACACCACTAAAAAAACTAAAACCCAATGAATCAAGTGATTCAGATGCTCAAGGCTGGGTATAATATCAAGGAGATGTTTATTTCTATTGAATTGAACAAAAAAATATTTCATTGGACCAAATGAATGATTTGTAGCTGATATCTTGGGATTTGTTTGGGAATGGTTTGTGGGATATGAGTATCTTGGTACTCAGTTGTTTATTCCTTTAAATAATGATATAATGTAGCTTATGGATACAAATGTGTATTTTTTAAGGTGTTTCTATAAATATATTTGCTAAGTAAACCTGCCTATGACCTGCAATGTTGTTATTATCAACTATTACATATATTGTTTTGCTAATAGAAATAAAGCTGAAATAATTTAAATATAAATATTAGACTGAAAAAGACCAAAATTAGAAATGTTGCTAAGAGTACTAAAATGACTAATAATGAAATAAAAATAAAGCTAAATAGAAATACTACAAAAGCTAATAAAAATGACAAAAGCGCATTCCAAAATTACTTAACATTAAAATAAAGAAATTGAAAATATATAAAATAAAAGCTAATTTAAAATATTAATAAATACTGTAATAGTATACAAATAAAACTCAAATGACCTGCTTTTAAACATGGGTTTGTTTAAACCATTTTATTAATAAGGCAACATAAATATTCCATACTAGTTGACATATTACCTAAATACAGGAAGCTGATACCGCATTCAAATATTTGATGTTTTTCCTGAAATATTTCTAGAGTGAAAATGGTCAAATACAGAGATTCTTCACTGGAGGCAAGTGTGCAGTGCAGGCCATGAAAACGATAATCTCAAAGCTTCATATCAAGCATTTGTGGCTTCCATTAAAAACATTATTTAGAAAACAAAGTAATCAAAAACAGTTCACACTTGTCTTCTTGTTACGGTGCCAACTCAACATTATAAAAACAGTCGTGGAAGTCACATCATGCTGAAGAATTCCCATCTTACTGCCTCAGTTCTGGGGCCTCATTGATAACACAAAATCCACAACAACGTTCAGTTTTATAAAATCGATCATTGTCATGGAAAAATGCTTAGCGTCGCTTCAGGTTCTAAGCAGGTGTATGCACCTATGCATACGTTTGTTGACACGTACGCATATTTGAGGAATGATCTTAGAGCAAATGTAGAAGGGTTTCTATGCAACATTTTATAAACAAGGCCCCGATCTCTGGTGTGCATCTCACTAGTGTTTATCTACTGCATGCTATGGTTACACAGTTTAAATTTAGTGCTAAAAAAATTAAGCCTGAGTCTAGACAGACATGTTGTAACTGTCTGCTTATTAGTGATGCTGTTAAAATATTTCCAAGAGTAAAAGCACTTTTTGAGTCCTTTTGTGATTTGCCTGTGTTTTCCAATGCAAGGCTTATCCAAAGGACTCAAGATTGGCAAAACACAAACACATGCAGACTTCTAAAACAGCGACATTTACAGAAATATACATTTAAATATGTGCATTACAAATTCAGAATTTTGGGGTCAGTAAGATTTTTTTTTTATGCTCACCAAAGCTGCAATTATTTGATCAAAAATAAAGTAAAAACAGTAATATTGTGAATTCTTATTACAATTTATAGAAACAGTTTTCTGTTTTAATGCATTTTAAAATATAATTTATTACTGTGATCCAAAGCTGAATTTTCAGCATCATTACTCCAGCCTTCAGTCTCATGATCCTTCAGAAATCATTCTGATATGCTGATTTGATACTCAAGAAACATTTATTATTATTATCAATATTGAAAACAGCAGTGTTGCTTAATTTTTTGTGGAGACTGTGATACTTTTTTCAGGATGTTTGGATTAATTGAATAATAGCATTTTTTAGTAGAATTCATTTTTGTAACATTATAAATGTTTTTACTGTCACTTTTGATCAGTTTAATGTCTTTCCTGAATAAAAGTTTTTGTTTTTTTCTAAAATAAAATAAAAAATAAAATAATATAAAATAAAATTCTTACTGAACCCAAACCTTTGAATGGTAGTATATACAAGTCTGAAATATGCAGTTACTAATTTTGAAGACTTTTAGTTTTACTTGACAGCTAAGTTTAGATCAGCTAAAAAGACATATGGAAATGCATTTAATGAATTTCTTTTGCACCTACTGCATCAGCTAACTCTATCAGGTAAATCTGATACTTTCCTTTAATAAAGTGTTTTATTTGTGATGTTATATCAGTGGTTCTCAACTGGTGGGTCACAAATGAGAAATGGGTCTTAGGTCTGTTCTGATAGGTCACAGACAGCAAAATAAACAGGCACAACTTCCCACATTGTCAATAATGTCAAAGATGTTGATGTCAGCATTTTGTGGCCAAATATTGCATTTATGGATTTACCAATTTGTTACAGTTCCCATTTAGCCTGGTCATGTACTAAGTACTACGTACTTTACTAAGTAACTTAGTAGTTACGTAGTAAATTGTTTTGCCTATGTGGTTCATTGTAATATTACATTGAATACAACATTCTATAGAAATGTTTGATTAACAGGTACATTTTGTACAATAAACTATTTTTCTGTGTTTGGTTGCTATTTGGTGTCTGAAGTAAAATGTAGGCAACAACAGTTGAGAACCACTGCTCTATATACATTGTTCATTTCAGTTTTTAGGGAAATTCAGGCCACGTTGGCAATGGACTGTTTCAGAGTTCATTCTCAAAGCAATATAGTGATGCCGTAAACAGTTTATGGATTATATGATGTGCTCGCCAAATGAAAGTCACTAGACTTGCACTCAGCATACTCCACTAAGCCTTTCCTTAAAAAGCACCACACTGCTCCCTCCTAAGTCTTGCCAGCAGTTCCTTAGTCTCCTGAATCCCTTATAGTATTAGAAGATCAATGTTCAGCTGAGGACAGCTCAGATGCAAGGCTTGGTATCTCCACTGGGGTCAGACAGCACCATGCTTGGGCAAAAGTCTAAGTTCCCCCGAGAATTTTCTGTTGAGGAAATCACAGGTGCTGTGGGAAGCTGCATCTGTTCCTCAAGAGTGGGACTACAAAACTCCAATTTCGTTTGGTTTTCAGGTGGGGAATTTTCTGTTCTCTCTGTCCTCAAGATGGAGTTTTTCCAGCCTAACTTGCATTGATTGGTTTCTGTCGCCCTTCGACAATAATGACCAGGACTGGAGTGAGGTCCATCAGTTTCTTCAGCATATCCATAATGTCAGGATGATCTTTGGCTCCTTCAATGAACTCCTCCAGCGTCAGTTCACCTGAACGTTTAAGTAAAGAGAGATGTAGAATATATAAATGCATATAGATGAGGTTTTTCATAAATGAACCGGTGCTCACCTTCTCCATTAACATCAATCTTTTCGAATATAAGAGCCACTACTTCCTCTGGAACAATGTCACGATTTCTTGTGATGTCTTGTATAGCCTGTTGTAGAACACAAAGAAAGATCAATGAAAAGCTGTTACAATTTCCCATCCCTACTGCAGCATTATTGTATGGAAGGAGTTGAGCAGCCACCTGAGGTCAGCTGAACATGAGACCCTAATGACACGCAACACTATTTCCACTCTAAGAGAAGTGTCAGTCACGGAAACAGCACAAGGAAGACAGTTCGCTAACTGGATTAAATCAGATCATTTACAAGTTAAGCAGACAGATCCAGTGTCAATGTTAACCTGACCTGACCTGCAGTCAAGTTCTATTTTTGACTTTCTATTTTTGGTTCGTTCACAAAGACCTGATGTGGGAGAAGTGGAATGTTGGACACTCAACTGTCGCAGCTTTAATTATGTAGCGAAGCGGGAAGGGCTATCGGACTCCAATAATAAATGACAAAATAAGCTTATATAATTCTTACACTACATGGTTGAGTACATAGTGCATAAGTACATAGCATATAAGTGCATAGTGTATATTGCATCATTTGTGTTCTGCACAAAAAAAATAAAGTAAGCTGATGAGAAATATTTATGATATTTGTTAAAATGTTCACTTACAGTAAATATTGTTTCCAATTCATCCTTGTCAATTTTTCCATTGCCGTCCTGGTCAAAAAGTTTAAAATACCATTTGAGTTTCTGGTTGATTTCCCCCTTGAGCATTAAGCTGATAGCAGCGATATATTCCACAAAATCTATGTATCCATCCTAAAGAAAAGAGAGAGAGATAGGGACAGTTCATATTACAATATTCTTTGTTAGGCTGTTTTAATATGAACAGTCTAGCTAAGGAGATCATGATCATGATGTTAGCTTGCTTTTTAACCTGTTTAAGCTTTTTAACCTCAATCAGTGTAAGCTTTTCTCCTCTAAGCTTAGTCTACAACGAAATCTCAATGTACTGGACTCAACATATCAGTAAACCAATCAAGTGAGCTTGGAAGAATTACACAAAATGTTACCTCCATATTTCCTATTACACATCATATATCATATTGCCTGCTGTTGACACATTCCCCATATGGCAAAATATAAAAATAAAAAAAAATTGCTAGAATAAATGTTTTATCCTAAATAATTCACAAATAAGATATGCATTTTCTACCTCTTCCGATTAATACCTGTGTAAATGATAAATGGTTTACTACCAGAGTTTAGCTTCCCATCTGATCTCTGGTGCACAAGTCTATCTGAAGCATCCATTTAAGATCAAACAATAAATGATAGTTATGTAGCACGGCTACGAAAGATGACTTGCAAGATTCCAGAGTTAGATCTAACCGTCACAATCCACGGAAATTACAATGCTGATTGATATTTCATGCAAGTGTAACCAAGATAAACCACTTCAAGAAACCTCACCCCATCCATGTCGAAAGTGAAGAACACTTGGTCCACATAACTATTAGCATCCTCATTCATCCCCTGCAGTCCCAGGATGGACTTGAGTTCAAAAAGTGTGATGAGGCCTGATGGAGACTCCCTCATGAACTTGTTATACCAGTGGTGCATGTCCTCAGCAAGGATGTCGTCCAGACTTGCGTGTGTGTTCCCCATAGCTGTACCCTGCGGCCCTCGCACACGTTCTGTTCCGTCGCTGGTCCAGGCGGCTGCAGGCCTGTGAGCTCTGACAGCGAGGTGCAGACTGGCCTCTCCACACAGCGACAGCACAGGATACTGAATGTCTGAACCTGTTAGATCCAGGTACCAATAAAAAGAGGTGGTACCTTAAAATAACTACTGCTAATGGGATAATGGCAAGGCCTGACCGTTAAAGAGTAACTGGCACAGAGTAGAGAATGCTTATATAACAGCGTTCAGCCTCCAGATGAACCGGTTTGCGGTCAATGCAGTGCAGAGTGCATCAGAGGCCACCTCTCAGTGTGTTTTGTTACATGCCTGGAAGGTCTAACAATTATAGTTATCCATCTGTCTCTCAATGCAGATTTTAATTAAAAGTTTAAAATTGATATTTATGTTAATTTCATATTATGGCCGATAATGACTTTAAAATATAATTTATTCCTGTGAAGCAATGCTGAATTTTCAGCATCATTACTCCAGTCTTCAGTGTCACATGATCCTTCAGAAATCGTTCTAATATGCTGATTTATAATCAATGTTGGAAACAGTTGCACTGCTTAATATTTTTTGGGACCTGTGATACTTTTTTCAGGATTCTTTGATAAATAAAAAGTTAAGAACAGCGTTTATTCAAAATATAAATTTTGTGTAACAATATACACTACTATTTGGGGTCAATGTTTTCTTTCTCATTTTTTAAAGAAATTAATACTTTTATTCAGCAAGGATTAAATAGATAAAAAAAGTGATAAAGAAAATATTGTTAGAAATAATTTCTATTTTGAATAAAGAAATCAGCATATTAGAATGATTTCTGAAGGATCATGTGACTGAAGACTGGAGTAATGGCTGATTAAAATACAGCACTGTGTCACAAAAATTTATTATATTTCAAAGTATATTAAAATAGGAAACCAACATTAGAAATTGCAATAATATTTCACAATATTACTGTTTATCATATATATATAATAAATAGAACCAGTCATTAAAGTCATCAAAGTGAATTTAGGCATTGCAACATTAAAATAAATAGAAATAGACATAAAAATCTATTTGAAATTCATGGATATTAAGTCTGTGATTTGGTAAAGATTATATTTATCAGTGTTATTAAATCATTAGAGTTTTAATTATTAACTATTCATATTTTAAACTTTAACTTAAAAGTTAAGCACAATTAAATATTCTTAAATGGGAAATCTCAAATACTGACCATTAACTCATATTGTATATATATATTATGCATCCCTAAATTTGTTTGATCAACAATTGATTGTGGTTTCTGATAATCCAGAATCAACATAACATTTTATTACTTTATAGAAGTATATTATTATAGGATTTATTCTTTTGCATAATTCATGCATAAATTAAATTGTAAAAATAATGAATGTAAATAATGTTTTGCATAACCAGCTAAACAATTTTACAAAATAGCAAAATCCAAACTAAAAAGGTTCCCTACTCTTAGTTTTAGAAACAAAAATTAGCTGCAAATTGTTTTGTTTTAAAATATAAATTAAGCTAAAAAAAATAAATTGTGTAGAGATAATATCAAATGTACAAACAATATACTTTGCAGGTGAGAAATTTGCTGTTCGCTTTAATTTCCTGTCAATGTATATAAAGCACTCTGAATTAAACTGAAATGAATAGTGAGAAAGCATGTCTTTTGCAATTTATCAGTAATGGAGTTGTCACATAACACTTGCAAACGCTATTGGTGATATGACCTGATGATCTCCCAGCCTCGTTTTGTCCTCATGCCAGTCCGATCACTGACTTTTCTCACTTGAAAGTGGTGACGAGGCAGATCTGTGCTCTTCATTAGGGTCTTAATGTGGTTTGTATCCACTGCAGTAAATGGGATTAAGCGACTGTAGTCATTAGCTCAAACGTTCATTGTGAGCATTAGCCTGAACCTCTCAACTCATGACTTTCCTGCCATTTTGAAAGTTCTACCAGTAAATTAACATAAGTTTCCTATGCCGGGATTAGCAGCAGTGACTGTCAAATGTCACGTGAAGGAACAAAACAAATTAACACATTAATGATCAAGATGCAACAGATGTAAACATATATAATTATATTAAAAAAACTGTGAAATGTGATTAGCTTGTGTGCTATGCATACTCAAACCTGACACTAAAAAACAATCAGAGAGCAAGAGGAGAATGTTACTTATCTTTGGTAAAGATTTTATAAATAGTATCATCTGTAATAAAAGTATGATTATTACTAATTATTTGTAAAACATATATTGTCCGATAAGAAAAGTAGTAAAGCAAAAAGTGAACAGGCTGTAATTCCACCCAATAGTCATACAATATTTTAACATTTTCATAGCAATGATTATTATCCTCATCAATTTCATATTGTTTATTTTTACATCAGACTTTCCCATGACAATATTAGCAATCAGGACAAACCAAAAAGTCTAGTAGTATTTCAGTAAAACCAGATTAGGAAACGAGTTGATCCACAGTAATCCTTCCTCCCTTGACCTTGAATATCTGATTCCAATCTTTAATTAATCTCATTGCCATTACTGAAAAATATTGAATTCTTTAGGATTTATAAAAGCAGCATGATATTTTGGTCTACGCCATTGTTTCGTATACTACTCTGTAGTAGTGTTCAGGGCGAATATTTACACAGAACACATGCTTAATGAGAGAGAGATAGAGAGCTCTGTTTAAATGATAAGCTGTCCCTCACTAGAGCTTCCATGAGGTCAGCACAGATCTCAGAGATGAGAACAGGCCTAACACTGAAAATCGGTCAGTGCCCTGATTAAGAGATTTTATAAGAGAAATAAGATAGAAATAGATATTTTAACTAATATTTTGTCTACAGGCCAGAATAGGACCAGCCTAGGGTCATGACCTCGAGGTAAGTCTTCTTTAACGTTACAACTTTCCAAGGCCCGTTCACACCAAGGAAAATTAACTATAAAAAAGATATAGTTCTAAAAATCGTTCTCAATTTTAAAGAATAGCAGAGTCCACACTATAGCTGTAATGATTAAGGCACAGAGAAATGATAAAGTTGGAATCATTTTCAGAACAATTTTTTCCAGCTGATGAACGATACAAACATATGACACCCAATCAGAATTTATCCTGCTATAACCAGCTTGAGAACTGAAAGCGGCAGACGAGCCTGCGCTTAGAATAAACAAACGATATCGTTCGCTGGTGTGGACGGTAATATCGTTATCTTTATAGTTATCGTTCTTGATGTGAACAGGGCTTAAAGGCGCTTAAACATTGCACTATTGTTGGAATCACTTTCAGAACGATTTTTTTCCAGCCGATGAACGATACAAACATTGACACCCAATCAGAACTCATCCTTCTATCCACCTTATTCTTCAACGCGGAAGTAAGCCGTTTTCTGTGAATGTGCAAAATTTCCGCACATTCGAGAATAAAAAAGTGCAGTAAACGGTAAAACTGCTTGCACCACAAACCATTATGTTCAGAATTAAGATAATACATTAAAACAATATGGTAAGACACACCAATTTGCAATATCAAGCAGCAAAATGAGCGGTTTTGTACAACTAAAAATAGCTGTTAGATTGACACCTGAAGCCAGACACATTACATTTACAAACGGCCGCGTCCGCTCTAACGGGAAAAATAAGGTGGATAGTATTGTGTAATTTAGCAGTAAAATATAGAAATGATATTGTTTTACTAACAAGAGAATGTAAATCATGGAAGCAATCAATATACTGAATAATGTGTTAAATTAGTCTAAAACTGAGTATCTGAGCATGAACTGTGAGTTTACATGAGCAGTGGTGGAAATTTCCATGCCAGGTGCAGACAACAAGGACATCAAGAAGGGTGAAATCACCTCCAAACAATGGGAGGCCTTATATTTTAAAAAAGGGCAACTTCAGCAATATTCCACCATTAGATAATGAACAAGGAGGGCTATAAGATAATGGTGGCTAACCAATCAGGCATGGCAAACAAGCATAGAAGGTCATAACTTTGCTACATTGTTAAAGATAAGAAGTGTATAAAATATGATGTTTGAACAAGCAGAAACCAGAGGCAGTGGATGCGGTGGCTGCTCTCTCGGCTTTGTTACTTTGTATAATAAAGTCTTTTCTTTGGCATCTGAAACTCTGCTGTTTTGAGCCTTTCTGACTGTGCTGACTGAGACCCAGACAAGCAACAACCTCTTTGGGCCACGACAATAGCGAGCTTGAGAATTTAAAGCAGCAGAAGAGCCTGTGCTTAGAATAAACAGACGATGTGGATGGCATCCACTGGATGCTAATATCGTTTTCTGATTCCAATCTTTAATTAATCTTTAAGTAATCCATTCACACCAAGAACGATAACTATAAAGATAACGATAAAGATATAGTTCTAAAAATCGTTCTCAATATTAAAGAATAGCAGAGTCCACACCACAGCTATGACGATAAAGGCACAAAGATATCGTTTCAGAACAATTTTTTTTCCAACTGATGAACAATACAAACATTGACAGCCAATCAGAATCCATCCTGCTGTCACCAGCTCGACAAGTTAAAGCGGCAGACGCACGTGCGCTAGAATAGGCAGACAATATCGTTCGCTGGTGTGGACGCTGATATCGTTATCTTTATAGTTCTCGTTCTTGCTGTGAACAGGGCTTAAAGGCCCATTCACATCAAGGACAATACCTACGGATAAGGATAAAAATATAGTTCTAAAAATAAAGTCCTTATTTTTGTTTTCTTTGCATACAAAAAGTATTCTCGTAGCTTCATAAAATTACGGACATGGATTATTTTACCGATCTCCTTGCTACGTTTCTGGACGTTGATCGTGTTAATTCCATTGCTGTCTATGGGACGGTCAGAGAGCTCTCAGAATGCATCAAAAATATCTTAATTTAGTGGAGAGAGTTTCTGTGCCTGGTGACGTCTTGTGTTCTTCAAACACGTCTCCTTCGTGCCCATTTGGAGTCGTTTGATCGAGGGTGGCTGTTTTATCCACCTCTTCTCCGCCTTCATCTGCACTGGACTTCCTGTGTCGGCGAGACGGCGGGCGCCGCTTGATGGAATGTCGAGCTCTACCCTGTGCAGATTTAAAAATACGTTTGAATTCAAACTGTGTCTGTTACAGTTTGTCAATGGAACTGTCACTGGAAGAGTTTTTATTGGTTTGAATTAAATGAAATTTGAAATGATATGAAGCCTCAAACCTTGTTGATGCTTTTGAGAACAGTTCCCTCAGCGGTATTCTCAAAGCTGGCAGGAGTTTCTTCCTGTTTGGGCGTGATAGTTGCAGGAGGACTAGAGGGGCTGCTGGGAGAGCCGGGGGAGAAGGATGGCACCGGTAACTTCACCACCCCTGGGCTCTTTGGGAAGGGCGGCAGTCCCGTGGGAGACAGCGTAAGGTTGGCCTGTGTGAAATGGGATGGAAAATCACTTTAATTATCTAAAGCAATACTGACCTCTGTCCACTAGAGGGAAACATTGCTGTGAACAACCAACCTGCAGTTTCTCAATGAGGGCAGAGTTTCTGTTCTTCCTGGTTGATACTGTTTCAGCTCCTTTCTGAACAGATAAAAATAAATCAGATAAAAACTTTTAAAATAAGAGAAAAAGCTTTGAAAATCTGCATCGTTGCTATAACACATTGCATATTTTGGTTTGAGGTAATAGTCTACAAACATAATTTCTATATGCATTTAACTAAGGGTAATATTTTAACTACATTGTAATGAAAGCTAGTTTTATTACTGACAATTTAGTTTTTTTTTTTTTCCACCCTTAATCCCTGATCGTCTTACCTCATCCTGGCCTTGACCTGCATCATTACCAGCAGGCAGCGGCAGTGAACGTGGGGGTCTCCTCCTCACAGGCTTGTTCTGGAACAAAAGAAGAGCTCAGATCCACATGCATAAACATGTACAAACCTTACTACCAAATTACTTCCACGGAATTCTAATGATTAAAAAAAAAAAAAAAGAAACCCCCCTCAATATATTTACTATTTAAAAATAAAAGAAATAAAAAAAAGTAATACATAAAGCATTTGTAGATTGAAATAATTAAAAACCAAATCAAATTAATAAAAACATTTTTTTAACAAAAATATAAAAAAATAAAAAGAATATATTTGTAAAAAATAAAAGCATGAAGTCACAATACATAATATTTAAAAAATAAATAATTATAGAAATATTATAATATAAAAACAGAAAAAAACTATTAAAATAAAAAATAAAACTACTAAAATATACTACAAAAATGATACATAATATTAATTACAAAACCTAATAAAAATATTTAAAACAAAATTAATATACATAAGAAATGAATAAAACTATTAAAAAATCTTATCTAAAAATAAAATACACTTTAAAAATGACCAATGACTAGATCAAACATTAAGATATGCACACATATGACTGAAACAGAAAAAGCACGATTGTATATACTTGAGAGTTTGCAATGAGGAAATGTTTGAGAAATGCTACTAAAGTGAGCGACAGGGCTTACAAAGGGGAAAAAGACAGGAAAGTAGTGGTAAAAACAAGATAACCCATCTTTCACCTGCATAGACATGCAGCATAGTATTTCTGCACTGCATAACATTCACCCTTATTAATATCTGTGCTTGAGGACACCTTCCTTCGGTGTCTGTTTCATAAGCGATAGAATGACACTCTGCCAAGCAGTTCATGAGGATTTGCATGACCAGTCTTAACATTAATACACATGACAGGGCACAGGCACATATAACAAGAGTCGCACATTGATAAAGACAAAAATCTGGGTGGCACAGAACCAAAAATACAAAGCAAAATTGTTCCAAAGAATGATACAAGGAATTTGCTTCCTTGTCTGCAAATATATGGGGCTGGCCAAGAACTAACCTAGAAAATCTTTGAGATTTTCCCCTGAATTGTACACTTCAGGAAACATGTCTGTGTTATACAATTACACATTCTAGACTTAAATACATGTTATGCTATACTGCAGTATAGAGTTTACATACATAGATTCTTTTGCTATGGATAAATAATCACTTTCCAATTTGAATGTTAATGTCTTTTATTTTATCATTTGAGTTTTTTTTTCTTTTGCTTATGTTTTTATCCACACTAAACTAAGGGTTAACTGTTTTTTTTTTCTAAGGAAATGAGAAAAAAAGAGAGCAGAAAAACTGAAGATTAAAAACAAAATGATAAACTGTAAGCAAAAGCAGGAAAAAAACACCTTTAAAAGATGAGGCGTCTTTGTTAAAGTCCTGAAGAAAGAAGATGGGACATATTAGGAAGTTCAAGTGCGAAAGCAGAGAGGATGTGATCATATTCGGATAATATGAAACCTCACCACTTCAGCGTCTGTCATATGGGGTATTGGACAACTGAATTTTCCAGCTAGTTCAGCCACAGAGCGCTTTTTTACAACAGAATGCTCCTGAAATACAAAAATGTTAGTGTATGAATGAGAACGACCCATTCTTTTTGAAGTATTTTCTGTAATATTAATCTAAGGCATTACAATCCATGGCAAAGTACTCTAAAATCAATTTATTAACTGTAACACCTCCACTTTTATAGATATATATAACAAATTTTCTTAAAAATTTATGAAAACACAATATTGCACAATATTGCAAAGGGCAAAGCAACTCTTTGAGAATTTTAGTCCAGCTTTGACTTTTCTAGTAAAGATTTCTAATTACAAGCCATTAGGTTCTGTAATGCTGACTTCTACATTGAGGGTGAGAAAATGTCTTGTTTTTCACCACAGGAAACCACAGTCATGAACGCTCATTTGAGCAAAGTGATGAAAAGAGCGTATTTCAAAGGAAATCTTTGAGAAAGTGCTTTTTGAGCCATGCAAGTATCCTCAGGGGGACACGGGCTCAGTCGGATATGACTTCAGCCCGCTGTTATCATTCCCGTCTCTGGCTCTTCCATCCACAGGCATCCATCTATGACCATTAGCACTCTCACTATCAGTGAAGGGAAACCAGTGCTGCCTTGTCAAAAGTGATAGCAGAACGTGGTATTTTAGGGCTGAGGCAACGTCTATGGACTTACACAACTGTTTTTGTCAAGATGTTCAGCCTTTGAGCTTTGTGGGAACCCACCAACACTAAGCTGCATGCAGTATATACCTTACAGGATGTTGGCTATACAATGATGAGGCAACTTAAGATAAGACTGAAGTATATAAGAAGAGTCAAAAACAGGAAGGGTGCTTGAGCAAGCCAAACCATTTTTGAGCAAAGTTCATTTTGAATACAACTTTTCTAATAAAGTTTCTCATTTTGCAGGTAAAAAATGTTGGTAACACTTTACTTAAAGCCTTTATGTATAATGCATTATAAAGAGTATTAAAGGGTATAATGCATTATAATTATTCATAACGTGCATTGTAATACATTATATCTTGTTGTCGTAAATAATTATAACCGAATTTTAAATGCATAGTGTAGCAATGAATTGGTAAGTGTTATAATGTATTAACTGTAGTTACAGTTATTCATAAGATTGTGGAATGCATCATAAGGTGCATTGCAAGGCATAATTAATGCATTAAAACTACTTTTATAATGCATTTTACAATAAAGCTTTAAGTAAAATGTTACCAAAATGTTTCTTTAAAACAGAAAATGTCATCATCATCCCAAAATGCTGTTCTCTTCCATGAATTGACAATACATTATGATCAACAGCTGTCAAATTGAGTAAATATTATGTTGTATTTATTATAAATTTTATTATTACATACATACATACAACAATTAGTTCAGAGTGAGTAGGTTGCAACAAGTGACTGTCTTTATTAGTGAGTCATTTAATCATTCACTCAACCGATTCGATCAAAAACGCTCATTCATCCAGGAACAAAACAAGCGACTACTGTCTTTATGAGTGGGTCACTGAATAATTTTGGATTCAGTGATTCAAAAACAACTGATTCAATAACACTGGTTCATCCAGAAATGAAACCCTACAGAGTTGGTGTGCAGAGATCTGCAATGCTTCTACTGTGACTTAGTTTGAAGTGAAGTAAAAACTGTTAGTCGATGTAAGTTGATATTAAATTTAATTCAATTAATGCTTTAATATACTTTTAACCCTTTTAATATATAAATATATTAGGTTAAGATTTGAACCTGAATCTTTACCTCTACACTCAAATATGTCACGCTAACACAAAGAACTACAATTCTTTTAAATTCTTTTTGTCTTGCTTTGGTGTCTATGTGAGTCTGGTAGCCCTTTTAAAAAAATTAGGCACATGACATCCAGCTGCTTATTAAAAAAGCCAAATAAGACCTGGTAAACACCTGGTACCTTGATGCATTCAGAACTCTATTAAAAAAAAACCCTCTTTTGCCTAGCCTCTTTCTGTCAGCACTGCTCTCAGTCCTGCCTGTGTCTGCTGCCCATGTGTTCCAGCTCCACTAGATCCAGTCCTCTTTAAGATAAAAGCATTCCATCATGACATCATTTACCCTATTTAGTGCCCAAGATGGAAAGAAAAAAGCTTGTTCTGTGAAATAGCTTGTTGCTATTTTAAATCTAGGCATGTTTACAATTCACTGATATATCAGTGCAACCCTCAAATTTTGATATTCCATGTTTCTGAGTGGAAATTACTCATAACAGAAACATATTCAAACAGTTTAGCCCAAGCAGTTAGGCATGTATTTTGTCACCCAGCTCAAACTCAGAAACTCAGCCTGAGAAAACATTCTTCAGTGTGACCCCCAAGAAACATTCACAGAAATTCTTAGTGTCACTGACAAATTGACAAATTTATGCTAACCGCCAAAAACAACATGGGAAGATGATGAGGACCTGTCCCAGGGACTGAACCGCTCCCAGAGCGGAGCTCCCGTGCCTGAAATGCAACATAAGAGCATGCTTGCCATTTTTAACAACAGCAACTGAGAAAACACTGATTTCCTTCATCAACTTCCCCTCTATAATCAAATTTTTGAAGATTCAGCAAGTAAAAATGGTATTACCGTAAATATTCTATAAATATAAACATAATCTGGAGAAAGGAATGTTTCACCCAAAACTGAAAATTTGCTGTTAATTTGCTCACCCCCAGGACATCCAAGACATAGGTGACTTTCTTTCTTCAGTAGAACAGTAAAAATTTTAGCTGAAACTGTGGTCTTTGATCATTTATAATATGCAAAAAAAACAAACAAAAAAAACACTCATGCTAATAACGTATGCACGTATGTGAACTGACACTGTTGTTTCCAACAGGACTGTCACCAGAGTCATCCAGGATAAGCAAAAGTAAGTACCTTTTTGATGAAAAATACAATGCAAGTTAAATGTATTGGTAAAACTAAGCCACCTTCTGCTCACATGTCCTCCTTCTCTGTTGTAGACAACAACAGTGTCAGTACGAGAGAAAGGGCTAGCGTACAAGACCTTTAATCTGAGGTTATGGATAATAGGTACTAATTTTGTAAATAACATTCATTTTCTTACACATACCAGTTGTTTCACTTCTTAAAGGAGTAGTTCACTTTCAGAACAAAAATTTACAGATAATGTACTCACCCCCTTGTCATGCAAGATGTTCATGTCTTTCTTTCTTCAGTTGTAAAGAAATTATACTTTTTGAGGAAAACATTTCAGCATTTCTCTAAATATAATGGACTTCTATGGTGCCCCCGAGTTTGAACTTCCATCTTGGATGACAAGGGGGTGAGTACATTATCTGTACATTTTTGTTCTGAAAGCTCCTTTAAGACCTCAATATATCGTCAGGAGCCATGGATGAATTGTTTGCATCTACTTTACTGTTCTACTGAATATAGAAAGTTACATACATCTTGGATGGCTTGAGGGTGAGTAAATAAACAGCATATTTTCATATTTGGGTAAACTATTTCTTTAAAACATAAACATAAATGACAAATGGTGTGGTCTACTTTTGAAAAGTTTAATGCAGACACAGTGTATCTCACATTTTAAGTACAGGGCATTGAGCTCATTGCTACTCATTTAAGGCAGGGTGTGGGCAGCTCTTCCCTTGAGACCCAGTGGGTGGTGAGATTTACAGCAAATGTGTGTATGTGTGTGTGTGTGTGTGTGTGTGTGAGTATGGGTGGCTAAGGGTGTGTGTGCCCCACAGCTGTGCCTTTGCACACATTTAACACACACACCTGCAGAGATGATCCCTGAAGATGACATCACTGTTGCAATTGCCACTAATAGTTTCTCCAACTATTTTACTACCTCAATAGCAACAAAAGATAGATTCGTTCCAAAGCTTACTTTATCTTTACAAAAGTTGGCAGCAGTCAGATGACACAGGGTGAGTAAACAATGCAACAAACATAATCAATTCAGCATGAGCCTTTCTTCATCTCCAAAACAGAGGCATAATCATGATGACATACTCGCCTTTTAACCGCACTGCAGTGCTGGAGCAAGAATCAGCTCATTAACCATAAGGCCATCATGAGTGTGGGAGCAGTTACGTGTAAAAAAAAAAAAACATCTAAGAGAGACTCTGGGGTATTTTTTCTGCGTTTCCTCTTCAACTGCTTCAGCCACATTGTTACCAGGTTCAAAATAACTGTTTTCATGTTAGATAATAATATGAAATATTAATATATATGAAAAATGAACTCAGCATTTTACAATGATTTCTGAAGGACTACGTGACACTGAACACTGGAGTAATGGCTGCTAAAAATTTAGTGTCGCCATCACAGGAATAAATTACATTAAAAAAATGTAATTGTAATATTTCTTAATATGACTATTTTTACTGTATTTTAGATCAAATAAATACAGCATGAGAGACTTTTTTCACAAACATTAAAAATCCTACTGACCCTAAGCTTTTCAACAGTATATAACCATACAAAAATGTTATTATTCTAAGTATCGTTTTACATCTATATGGTGTTGCATCTGTTTTTAACCTGGAAACTGTGAAAACATCAAATGTGACTGCAACATTAAAATCATTACACTAAAAAAAATTATGAAATTCAACCCAATCACGCTCCTCATTTTAGAGGTCCACCAGTACACGCTGCTGAGAGTGACAGGCAGTGGAAAACAGAATCTTATTAGTGTCCCACAAAGAATCTGTTGTCTGAGGGCTGAAGGACATGAGGAAGCAGCCATGATTCAATTTACACTGAAATACATCCCCTAACGAGAAAAGATGCACAGGGAGGAAAGACAGAGACTTTCCATTCTAAAACCCAAAACATGTTCTACAGAAGACCATGAACACAGACACTTCTGCCTACACAGACTCAACCTTGTATGTTTTTGCTCTTCAAAACATGTCAGAATTCACATTATGTAGAATTACGCACTGCATTCTCAGCACTGCTGCAAGGTGCTCACAGTGGGCACAAGTATAAAGAAATTTCTTACTGAGCAAATAAGAGGTCAACTCAGAGAGGTCTATAATACTTAGAGAAAGCTATACCTGTTACATACCTGTCCTAGCCATCATCCATCTCAGTGGCAGCTGAGACCCTTGATGTGATTTGCTCTATGCTTGCAGGCTCTCATTTCAATATCCATGCCATTGCTAATGGCACCACAAGAACGAGCACAGAGCAAAGTCCTTCACTACCAAGTATCCTGAGCGGGGATGTCAAATTCAGCACACAACACACAAAAATATCCAAGGCCATTACTGTTATCCAAGTTATATATTATATCCCATTCATTATATAAGTCCATTTTAAACTTTTAAATTGATAGTTCACTCTTTAAAAGATATTTTGAAGAATGCACTTGCAAAACTATAACATTTAAATTATATTTCCTTGCAAAAAAATAATTTAATGCTAATACATTGCAATGTTAAAGTTAAATAGCAGTCAATAATCTGCTGCTAGCAGTGTTGGGAAGGTTACTTTGAAAATGTAGTAGGTTACAGATTTACAAGTTACCCTATTTAAAATCTAATACATAGTGTAACTATTTCAATTACTTTATTAAAGTAATGTAACTGAGTACATTTGATACTGTCAGACTTTTGAAATCCTTCATCACTTGAATTAAGATTATAATAATTTAATTTTAAATCACAGCCATCACAAAATAAGACTTACTTTGAGATCATTCTGAGGATAAATACAGATTTAAAATATAACAAGAAATATAGTAGTCAACATTTGAAGTGGATCAAAAAAGTTCATCAATGGTGTCCTAAGATAAGAACAGGTATTGTTTTGGTTTTAGGACCACTTTGATGAAAGGTTTTGATCCACTTCAAATGTTGACTACTGTAGTTTAATAGCTATGATACTGTTTTTAAAATCAAATCTTTGCATAGCTAAGAGAGAAAGCACTGGATTCTAACAATGCCTTGAAAAAAACAGTTCATCTTAAAAAATAAAGGATATACATAAAGTGTCATTAGTATACATTAGTGTCTTGTATTTTAGAGAAGTCACTGTGATTCGGAAAAGAAATCAATCAAATCTGTATGTGTGTGAAAATACTCAGATGTAACCCCTTTTGTAATCGTTAAGTTTTTCGTAAGTAACTGTGATTTAATTACACATTTTTTCTCAGTAACTGTAACTGATTACAATTACATTTATTTTGTAATTAAATTACGTAATTCCGTTACATGTAACTAGTTACTCCCCAACACTGGCTGCTAGCTGGGTCATGCTAACTAGCCAAACCTTGAACTCTTTAGTTAAAGTTAGCTAAATGTCTATATGTGTACAGCTAGTGACCAGAATAACACTCATGGTTAATGGCACCGACATTTGAGGTTTGTTACACCCACGATAATGCAAAGTTGCATGTTACGTACAACAAAACCACACATTTTCGCACTTGCATGGCGTAAGTCACCATTACTAAAGGCAACAGACTTCAAGGACAATCACGTTTTTGTAGAGTGATCTCTATCCAAAAGTGCCCCAGTACTATGACCTCATGTTCTGGCTCGGAATACTTGGAGCGGATGGTGTGCTGGAAAAGTCGAGGCTTCGCAAAACACTCTGGTGTGAGTCAGTGAGTTATGATAATGGACTCCACCTCACACCCAAATCCCATCAGGGTCCAGGTCTTGAATCAGTCACACAGTGTTTCAGGAGTATGCAGTGACTCCATCTACACCATGAACATCCACTTCCTGGGACAGGACAACCTGCATCCACTTGACATTATCTGACAAGGTCTCATTGGTTGGAACGACTATGAACCAAACAACACGTTTGAATCATGGCATGGAAAAGACATCCTACACTGAACATTTACATCACTTGCTAATATTCCAAATGAAGTCATGTCCCTGAATTTTGAAGGGTGGCTGGGACAAGTTCACACCCATATGCTCTCACAGTCTCCCAGCACAAAGTTCAGCAAGTTCTTTATGAGGTAATGAATGATCGCTCTCCTAAATGCACAGAACACTCTCCAGTGCAAAGAACAAACCAAATATACAAGCCTTTTGGGGAGGAAGCTTGTTGTAGTCGGTTAATGTCATGTTGCAATAACATTTCCCTTCTCCAAATCGCTCTGTTTCATCTATGAACACACTCTGTGGTTGCACACAGCTCTGACAAGAGAGGGAAGTCACCCTAACAGCTGCCGAGGTGGGACTGACACTTACCCGCATGCTCACATAGCTGACATTCAGGAGATAATCAACTTAAATATCCTGAAGTCCATGCGGTACAGTGCTCTGAGAGTCAATATGACCGAACACAAAGCTGTAAAACAGACAAGCTTTCAATGAAGTCAATCCAGTTTTCACAACTCCTATAGCAGCCAAGATATATTTTTTAAGATACATCTTTAAATGTGGCTCAGCTCACAATATATCCACAGAGAATGGTTCCTCATGATAAAATGAGTTGAGAAATTGATTTATTCTGTCTTGTTTGTGAGATTTGTGCTATTTGGCATTGCATCTCTGAGCAAACAAACAGTTCTCCTGACCACAACGCAATTTTCCGAACCAGACAACAGAGGCACATGCACAGTCAGTTGTTTTGTATGTTATACATTCACTTTCCAAGAAGCAGCAGCAGCGCATTAAATTTAGCTTTAATTATTATGCTACAATATTGTGTAACGTCACACTGTTCCCTCAGTCTGCATGATCAGTAATTATAACAAACATCTAACATGATAAAGCACCAAATATAGCACACTATTAATGCTGATGATGAGTGACTTTAACCCACTAATTCTCAGATGTTTCCAGTTGCACTCATTTGCATGAACAAAAAAGAACTGCATTAAATATGAATAAATATTGCAGTAATATTGCAAAAATATCAAGTATATCTTAAAAATGTGTTAATTCAATTTTTTTTTCATGAAAAAAAATAATACACTTATATTTTAGACAAAATTAACTGATGGATTTTTAGGCATTTATATTGGTATGTACAACAGTGATATTCAGAGATTTTATTAAAATAATATAGTTATTTATTACTGTGATATTTGCAAAGCCACTGAATTATGTATGGCAGCTTCAGTGGAATATAATATATAAGAGCCTATGTAGGTCACAGTACAAAAACATCCAGAAACCTATGGAAAATTTCACATAATTTGCCCACAAGTCTCTAAAACTGCACTCAGAATATATAGCAAGTTGTCAAAGCTCTTTAAAAAGGCTGTCCATTTGTAAGCCAATTGTTTTTCTATGATCACTCAAAAATGTTCAGAAATGGAAAAAGTGGTTTGAGCATTCAGCCACTTAATTAATCACAAACTGTATGCTGAAATCAGCTGTCAAAAAATCTCCAATCTGCAAACACAAGCAGGTATGTGCCTACAAACACAAACACGTGAGCCTACCATCCAAACCCGCCATTTTAATCTGTCATACGGATGAGGTTACACCACTTCCTGTGTCAGTTAGCTTGCTGCCATTCCAGTCATACTTTCTTTCTAACTTGAGACATGTAAGGGAGGCAGTGTCAAGCCAACAGGATTCACTGGTTAAGCACAATTCAAAGAGTTGACACAAACACAACAATAAAACTGCTAGTAATGACAGCAGCCTCTGCAAACAAGGTAATGCGAAATCGATGGAGGTTTGCAGGTAGCTTGGCCAATCTGAGTTACATAGCCACAGCTATTCTTTCTTCATCTTTCTTTCTTTCCACTGACTCCAAACTCACATACAACTCAAATACATGCTGAGAGTGTAATGTGGAATGTAAACCATTATCTCTTAACCTTGACAACACATATTTTAAAGCATAATTAACCTGTTTGTAGTAATATATATATATATATATATATATATGTGCATTAAAATGATGCATACAGTGAAGTAAAAAAGAGATCGAATTCAAAGTCTAATTCGAAAGTCTAGAATGAAAATCTAATTTGATCCTGAAAATAAAAGTTGTGCAATTTTCGACATTTTTCAAACACAAATGCTATGATGTAAACTGAATAAGGCACATTCAAGATAACAATAATAAAGTTTTACACAAAAGTGTGGAGTTCATGCAGCTTTAGTGCTGTTGTCATTAAAGCAATGGGACAAACCACTATTAAAATTACTGAAATGTTAATTAAATTTTTATTTTTTTTATTTGTACTCAAATTCCTGATATCATCATTTAAAATGAAAATGTATTCAATAAAAAATAACAGACTACAGCATAATGCAATTCTACGACATCTATAATTGCTGATGCTTTGCCATCTTGAATCATCTTGTGTCATCTCATGGACTGAAATGCAACACAACACAAATTTTTGTTTACTCTGTAGCAGACAACGTGTGAACAGCAGTACAGGAAAAAATCGCAAAGTCTGAAAAGAGGCAACAACAACCTTTTGAAGCACAAGAACAGTAAATAATTTCATACCTCCATCTTCCAGCGTTGTTGGCGGGTTCTTCTCAAATTCTTGTCGCTGTTTTGGTATGACACTTGCTGAAGTAACTCGCGCGCTCTCTCCTCACATGAGCTTAAAGTGTGCGCGTGCTCTCTCTCTCTCACAAGTCAAGCGGGTGGTCGTTGGTTATATTTAGGTCTGACTCTTACAACATTTCCACAGTCAAAAGATTGTGCCATACTCTGCTAAAAAGATGTTGCAGTGAAATGACCTGCAGTTTCTTACATATTTCCCCAGATTACAGAAACTACTCATGAAATCTTTGTGCTGAGTGCTGAAAATACCGTTATTACTAAGGTGTACTAGGTTTTTTGCAGAAATGTTTCACACAAAGAACAGCACTTTTGACAAATATAATTAAAGGTGTGTTAATTTCATGAAGACTCTAGACATCTGTTTTCTAGAAACAGCTGTTTTATTCTACACTGAGCAGGTCGCCCCCTCATGGGCGCAGCCATATTTACATCACATGGCATGCTATGGAATAAACAAAACTACTACAACTAGCACAATCACCAACAATATGTGACCGTGGACCACAAAACCAGTCATAAGTGTCAATTTTTCGAAATTGTGATTTATATATCATCTGAAAGCTGAATAAATAAACTTTCCACTGATGTATGGTTGGTTAGGATAGGACAATATTTGGCCGAGATACAACTATTTGAAAATCTGGAATCTGAGGGTGCAAAAAAATCAAAATATTGAGAAAATCACCTTTAAAGTTGTTCAGATGAAGTTCTTAGCAATGCATATTACTAATCAAAAATGAAGTTTTGATATATTTACGGTAGGAAATTTACAAAATATCTTCATGGAACATGATCTTATTAACATGATTAACATTCAACACCATAATACTGAGGCGGTGTTCCCAATAACAGTGAATTAAAGTTAAAAAAAAAAAAAAAAGTGACATGCAGTCATTCAGTTTCAGAGAGCAGGTGACTGTCAGCGAAAGCAATCACTGGCTAAGCTACAACGAGCAAAATGAACTTTATGGAAGTGAGCAGTGATACAACACGACAAATGGCAACAGAAATGCAAACAGTGATCCCCACCTGATCTAATTGGACACTGGAATTGAAGAAGAGCACAGTGACTATACCGGGTTCATTACAAGTTCAATTAACAGCATTGGTGGCAAAAAAAAATAAAATAATAATAAATAAATAAATAATATATGTGTGACCCTGGACCACAAAAAAGGGTCAATTTTTCGAAACTGAGATTTATACACAATCTGAAAGCTGAATAAACAAGCTTTCCATTGATGTATGGTTTGTTAGGATAGGACAATATTTGGCCGAGATGCAACTATTTGAAAATCTGGAATCTGAGGGTGCAAAAAAATCTAAATATTGAGAAAATTGCCTTTAAAGTTGTCTTCTTAGCAATGCATATTACTAATCAAAAATTAAGTTTTGATATATTTACAGTAGGAAATTTACAAAATATCTTCATGGAACATGATCTTTACTTAATATCCTAATGATTTTTGGCATAAAAGAAAAATATATAATTTTGACCCATACAATGTAATTTTGGCTATTGCTACAAATATACCCCAGCGACTTGAGACTGGTTTTGTGGTCCAGGGTCACATATATATACACGATGACTAAAAAAAATGCACACCAGGTGTATTGCTTTTTTATATTTTTTACTACATTTATTAGATGCTGTAAACTAAATTTGTATATTCTATCAGAATTGTACAAAACTACTGTATTTTGTACATGCAACTAGTTTTATTGTAATTGCATTCATTATGCCCATTATTTTCTTTTCAGAAAAAAGAAAAAACCTTCATGTGTGTAAACACTCGTAAATCTTTCTGACATGAGTTGAACTCACCATTATAGAAGTAAATGGGGCCAATTTCTGGAGGCTTTGTGATGCATTTAATTTTATAAAAGCACTCACTCAACTGGTTTCACAGTCAGATCTTAGATTAAGCCAGGATTAGTCCTTAAAAGAGAACATTTAAGTAGTGCCCTAGAAAAAAAAAAAATTACTGGTGTGGATCTTGTTACAAATCAATGACACTGACATATTTTAAAGTACGTCAGTGCAAGTTGCTTTCAGTTAAGACAGCTCAAACATTCATTTTAGTCTGGGACTAGGCTTAAGCCTCGTCTGTGAAACCAGGCAAGCATTAGTCTTCTGTTAAAACCTATGTAAAGCTCATAATTTTTTATGGTCATTTTAGGGTTTATGGCATTGCACTCTCATCATGACAAAGTTGTAAAATTCAATACAGAAAAGGTTATTTTTTCACACCAAAATTGTTAACACGCATATTACTTAAGTAACGTTAATGTTTAGCCCAGTCAGTTTCATCGTAACTGCCTCATTGCAACCAAGATTTTTGCTTTTTTAAAGAAAAGGACCAAAATTAATGTTCAGAAATCAAAATTTGGTTGATTGATTGACTTGTAATGAACCCAGTGTAAACAAGGCCAATAGTCAAAACATGACCTTTTTGTGTCGTACATCTGTTTATGAAGCACACAGAAGAATGAGGTACTTCTGGTCTGTTCTTTGTTATCTGTTCAGCCATTTCCATTCAGTTCTGCAAAACCTGTAACTCTTCCTGCTGTAGGTTTCTCCCTGCAGCACAAGTGCTGGTTTTTCTTCCTCCTTTCCATTTAGCGAAGAACGATCGGGAATTTTCCCCAACGAAGAAGAAAAGGATAGGGTCCAAACAACTGTTAGACGTGCACAAGCAATGCGCTATGACGGCAGCCTTCCGGACTAGCAAAATAAAGTCACACGAGACTTTGTATTGATTCTTCTGGACATTCTTCTCGGTTGTTAAGAAGATTGTCCGCACTATGTGATATGGTAAAAAACACACCAGAAAGATCCCAAGGCTGATGATGACCAGAGCGCAAGCCTTCTTCCTGCAAGGTCTGGTCCTACCGAGTGCAGGACTAGGCCTCAGAAGGTTCTTCGCAACCAAGACCGAGCAGAAAATGACAACCACCAAGGGAAACACAAAGCCCACCGGAAACGTAACGTTGTTGATGAGGAGCAATTGATCCACGTTGTCTTCCGCCAGCTCCAAACATCGAAAACTGCCTTCATCTAGATGTATTTTCTTCGTGAACAACAGTGGACTGCAGGCCAAACCCATAAAGAGCCAAATGAGAGCGCACACGATTCCTGCCACGTAGTGGGTCTGTATGCGGATGTACAGGTACGGTCGCACCAGCGCCAGGTAACGCAAGATGTTCAGGGCCACCAGGAAATACACAGAGCTGTACATATTCAGATAAAACACATATGAGATGAATTTACAGGTGATGTGACCAAAGATCCAGTTAGAGTTCAGTATGTAGTACGAGACCCTCAGGGGCAGAGAGGACACCAGCATCAGGTCTGATACCAACAGGTTCACCATTAACAAGCTGACTGGAGTGAAACTCTTCTGGGTCCTCCATTGGCTGAAGAAGACGCAGACAGATAAAGAGTGACCGGCGAGTCCCAGGACAAAAATGAGTATGTATGCTGCAGGATACACTTGGCGTTTGAAGTAATCAGAGCTATTGGAGCTCACACAGGAGATGTTTTCCCTGATCTCTGAAATAATTGCATTCATGTCCTTCCCTGGAGAATGATTACAAAGTTAGTTTTAGTGATTTAAAACAAACAACAAAAGTTTTTTAAAGGGGTAGATATTGTAGATCTTGTTCCAAAGCTTGAACCTCTAGACCCAACTGACTTTCATTGCTTCAACAGAAAAAGCACCAACATGTGTTTCGATAGAATAAGCAAGCCATTTTTAGTTGAACTATCTCTAAGCTTAATATGATACTGTACACTCTTAAACATAATTTTTCTTTTTTTGGCATCAATGGTTCCATAAAGTACCTTTAACATCCATAGAAACTTTCCGTTCCACAATAGGTTCTACCTAGTGGAAAAACGTTCCTCAGATTATTAAAATGCACACTAAGAAAAAAAAAATGGTTCTTTTAAGAAAGGTTATTTGAGGAACCCAAAATGGTTGTTCTATTGCATGACTGCAAAAAAAAAACCCTTTTGGAACCTTTATTTTTAAGAGCATAAGTGCTTTGTATTCTTACTGAAAGTTACTGTAACATTTGCACTTCACATTTTATTTTTACTTTTAAAAGCGGTCCTGAAAACAGGTTTTTCTAGTCTTGTGTGAAAAATCTGTCACATTACCAGTTAGTAAAGAGTCTTATTAAAAAATAAACCTGTATCTCAAATAACTTCTCTAAACTTCACTCCACAGTAGTGCCCACATATCATGTTAACACACAGCTGAACGGTTTTGAACAATAACGGTAATTTAAAGCAAGTTTATGAGACACATATATTAGATATATTTAACAGCAAACTGTAAAAGCAAGACATCTTACCTTTTCTGCAGTGTGGAGAGGTGAAAGCAGGTCGTCCAAAAGCGCTCAGTTTGTCACTAGCCAAACCAGCACAGCATTGACAGCTACTAGAGAAGGTATGAAATAGAAAACACAGTAGAAGGAGGATGTCCCAAGACCGGCCTCCCCATCATCACTTTAATCTTTTCAAAAGGACTGATTCATTTCCTTCTATAAGAACAGCAGCCATCCTTGTACTTGCATTGTTCAGTATGGCAGTTCTTTCAATTGCTGTAGACAAGTGTTTTGAATAATATGTCTTTATACACAGCATGTATAAAAGGTCCAAAGTCCAACACTTATTATTAGGTAAGTGACAGAAGCTATTTAGATGCAAAACAAAACACTGGTTATTTTGAACTGTGCATACCAGCTTTAAACCACAACAGTATATGCAGATGTGCATTTTACCATCCCCCTTTTTCGTTTCCTCATGTAATATGGAATTTAACCCAGTTACACTGCACTAAACTTTCCAAGCACAAGCACTTCTGATGATGATGTACTGATAACCTTTTAAAAGAACCCACTGCTGACAAAGCAGAGCCTTTGTGAGCATCTACGCTATGACGATAGCAGTACATTAAAAACCATAAATGATGCAAGGGGGAATTTGAATGAACAAACTGCATTGAAGTTCATCTGCCTTCATGTACAGACATGTTCCAGTATTTCGGTCATGATCATTTCTAAAGAGTAACCCACTTAAGAAATGAATGATTTTGCAATTTTTGGGAAGCATGGAGGCAGAAAGGATTTCAAAGTAAAAGTGATCAGGTTTCTAAAAAAAACAAAAAAACCAACAAGAGCTAAGAGATGTGAGCAAGACATTTGCGAGCATGTCATTTCTTGACAACAGCATTCCGGTAAGTAATATATCTGCCAACACTTGCCTAAACAGTTCATCGAAAAAACAAGTGTGATTTATCATTTTAGCACCATGTGCTATGGCTACTGTCTCAGTTTATGGCAACAAGTGGCAGGTAAAGGTGCCACTGTCTTTCTTGAATCAAAACAGGACACATTTCATCATTCTTTAACAAACAAGTCAGTTGTTAAACTTTTGAGGCATTACATAATTTTTCAAAAAAAGAACATTTGAGGTATAACATAATTTTCTGAATATTAGTAACAAAAGCTCTAAAACGGTCTTAAAATCCAACAGCAAAAACAACGGTCCAGGAAGAACATAAAAAGTCAGACAGACTTCTGCCTGTGTTGACAAACACAAGCACTTCCACTCACACAACAATTACATCCTAAAAACCCAGTAATGCTTAAACGGCAACAAACTTATAATAAAGTTTCAAAATTAATTCCATTTACTTCTATAATGCAAAACACGGGGTCCTCAAAGAAATGAGAAAGGCCACCAGCAGGGTTCAATACATGATTAAAGGAAACACTGCTGTAAAATTTGATCTTACACCCTGTGTAAATCTCAATTTCCTGTACAGCAATGAGGAAAAAGTAGGCAGCTCTAAAATTAATGGAAAAAAGAAAAAACAATAAATTATCATGACACACTAAACCTGCCAGTTTTTATATGTTTATAGATCAATTAAAGGGATAGTTCACCCAAAAATGAAAATTGTGTCATCATTTACTCACCCTCAAGTTGTACCAAATTTTAGTAACCAAACAGTTGATAGACCCCATTGACTTCCATTGTATTTTTTTCCATACTATAGAAGTCAACCAACTGTTTGGTTACCCATTCTTCAAAACATCTTCTCTGGTGTTCAGCAAAAGAAAGAATCTCATACAGGTTTGGAACAGCTTGAGGGTGAGTAAATGATGACAATTTTCATTTTTGGATGAACTGTTCCTTTAAGAGGTATGCATCACCTCAACAAACTACTAAAAGAATAAAACCTCCTTCATGGACCCTCAAACGCTTAAAACAAACTAAAATGAAATAACACAGGAAAAGCACCTGTGCTATTTCAGGAAACGCAGTGCACCACTTAAATATTAAAACAGGCGGAGGAGTCCAAAATTTAGTAACATAAAACACGTTTCCCTTTCAATGGTGGAGTGGTTTTCCTCAGGCAGTATAAAGTGGATTTATTTAGGGCTCTGGATGCTCTTTAACGGACTCCTCCTTCAGTTTCTGTTCCTGCATACGAGTACGTGTCGAGCCTGAAAGGAAAAGAACAAATGTTTAAGCAATAGCCTTTAACGTGATGCACTGCATCTTTTGATTACAGTATTCTGCAATGTTTCTATCTGAATCTACTTAGGTGGAATAGAAAATAAGTACCGTTTATTTATAAAAGAAAAACTCTTATGCTCCCCAAGACTGCATTTATTTGATGAATAATATAGTAAAATGTAACATTGCGAAACATTACTACAATTTAAAATAATTTTTATTTTAATATGTTGGAAAATTTAATTTATTCCTGTGATGGCAAAGCTGAATTTTCAGCACCCATTACTCCATTTTTTTAACATCACATGACACTACAGAAATCATTCTTGATCATTTGATTAATCATTTTAATCTTTTTTTTTTTTTTGCAGTATACTGAACAAAATTATAAACGCAACACTTTTGTTTTTGCCCCCATTTTTCATGAGCTGAACTCAAAGATCTAAGATTATTTCTATGTACACAAAAGGCCTATTTCTCTCAAATATTGTTCACAAATCTGTCTAAATCTGTGTTAGTGAGCACTTCTCCTTTGCCGAGATAA
>JAFVLL020011698.1:37596-97439 GCA_021397915.2 Tor tambroides
TGCTCCGGTTGAAGCTGTTGTCAGTAACATGATCAGCGGGCTCATGATTTTCCCTTTGCTCAGCAGGTTTATCGGAACTTGATTCTTCTTCAGTAACCTGGTTACTGTAATTTAAAATATTCTCCAACTGGCTGTCAGTAAGCGAGATGTTATATTTCGGTTTGAATTCAGTGGCCAGGCCATTCTTATGAGGTGATAAACCTTCAACTGGGTCTTTGTTTTGGTCTTTAGATGTTTGATTCTCATTTTCCAGGAAAGATGACTGGCTGACAACTTTTATCTCACTTTCTGAATCAACATGATTGTTATTTTCTTTGAGAATGTTTAAATTACCAATGCCATGTGAAAAATCATCCCCTTGAAGCATTTTCTCAGTCTGTGTATCAAGTTGAAAACTATCACCGAACTCTTCTAGTCCATTTGTGTACAAGTCAGGAGAGCTAAGCTTCTCAGAACAATATACTAAATCATGTTTAACTCTGGTGTTTACCTTTAAGCAAGTTTCATCTCTGCTGCTGATTTTCCCGAAACTGCGAGTACCCGTTTCTTGCTTTTCATTTTGAGTTAAATGTCTCATTTTAGATGTGCACTTTTTCACAGTGACATCTGGAGTTTCCCCACCCTTTTGTGGATCATATGAGCGAGTTTTTGACTCAGTGACTTTTTTCAGTGCAGCAATGGATGACTGGAGATTCATCTTATCTTCATCTATTCTACAGTCAGTTTCAGGTTTATTAAAACAAAGCTCTTCAACATTTGATATTAGTTTAGGGTCTTTTGAGATTAGAGCTGGTGTTTTTGATTCACTGACTGTGGGTAGTGCATCAGCGTTCACAACATCCATCCTTCTACGTTTCGAAACTGGACTTACACAATGTTGGTCACTGCCAGAGTTGCAGGCACTTTTTATACAGGTATTGTGTCCTAATTTCTTTTGATGTGATTTTGAAGAGCAATCCGATGACTCAGCTGTTTGGTTATTTTGACAGCCCTTGTCTTTCACATTTATTGATTTGAGAACTTTATGCAATGTACTTGATTGCTGTTCACATTTCTTAGCAGGCTGACAGTCAGCAGATGATACACCTGACTCAATATCCATTGGCTTTTCTGAATTAGTAGTGACCTCTAATGGCCTCAAAGGAGGATGGGAACACCTGTCAGAATGTTTATCCACCAACAACTTCTGTTTGTCCACATTTGTGGTTACATTTTGCCCCTCTTCATGGTCTGGGCCCCTTGACATAGACTGTAGAGGTTTTTCGTTGGCTGATTCCTCGGGTGAATGGGAATCTGGCTGGGTCTTTGTTGCGAGGGATGCTGGGTTCCATTCCACCCCAAGAAGAGCCAAATCCTGCTGGAGGAGCAGCTGGGCCTCAGCCACAATTTGCTGAGCAGCCTCTCTTTCAGTCAAGGCCTTTTTCCCGCTGACCCAGATGCAGCGCATGCTCTTACGTTCTTGAGCCTCTACCTCGCTTTCATCCACCGCCTGCCTGGAGCTGCAGAGATTCAAATTATCACAGTATGACTTAAAATAATCTATGGATGAACCAATATTCAAATTCTGTTCATTACAATAAACCGTTATGGATGGTAACCATAACACAAACTAAATTAATGCCCAACTAGATTAAAAATAAAACACTAAAAATCAGTCATTTTAAATGCTACAAGTGAATTTATGCATCACAACATTGTAATGTATTAACTTGAAGGGTGATTTAAAAAAAAAAAAAAATCAACCAAAATCAATCATTTTAAAACTATGTAATATCAGCCAATAATTGATACACATCTCTAAGATGACCACATTCTGCAGTAAATAAAATGCTTATCAAACATAAGAATAACATCAAATAAACCTTTTAGGATGATCATCTCCCGGTTTCATTACCTTTTGAAAGGAATAGCTTTCCTGAGGGTCTTCTCCACCTCTGTAACATCAGCTCTGGCCACATCTGCCACTGTGACAAACCCGGAGCTGTAGAGCGTACGTGCTCTCTGGGCGTTTAGTAAAGAAATACGAACCAGATCACACAACTCCCTCTGGACTCCAAAACTCAGACGACTCTGGAACTGGGACAGAAGCAGCTCTAGATTGTGCCATCCAAGTCGATTACAGAAGACTGTAACCATACCTGAAAAAAATCGTTGCCAAATTTTTAACTCTGACATTGTTTATCTCATATTGACAAGTAAGTAAGCCCATGCCTACATCCTCACAGAGATGTCAATGTACCTGCATATGTTGAGGCAGACTGCTGAAGTGACTGAAGCTGTCCTCGGCTACAGCCATACTTCTTTGCGACAGCTCCAAGTGGTTCTTCGCTCACCAGGTCATGGAGAACTAACGTTGTGAAAAAACTGCACAAAAAAATTCACATCAACATACTGCTACTTAACTGTATACATTAACTGAAGCACTCGATATTCAGAAAATACATAGTACCGTTTGTGAATGGCCATCTGTCTGCGTTGCTTTTCTGTTTTAGCAATTAATTTGCCACCAACGGAGCGGGCCAGGAAACCTTCTTGGATGCCCACCATCTCAGCCACCCGTTTCATTGCGGACGGTAGTTGCTCCCACAGACAGAAGAACTGGTACCAGTCGATTGTAGTCCAGTCCACATACACAGGTGTTATCTTAAAAATGCATAACACGATTTTGTTAATAACCCATATTTTTAATAAAAAGAACAAATCTGTGCAACAAATGATAAACTGAAGTGTTTTGTATACCTGATAGAGGATATGGAGATCATTTTCCAACACAAATCCTTTCATCGCTCTCTGGAGATCTGCAAAAATCCCCAAGGCTTCTGGGGGTGATAAAGATGAGGACAAAGTCGCAGAACCCAGATGCGTGGGGCAGTACCTCTCCACTGTGAGACAGACAATTACCAAATTATCAAAATGTCAACATCTATCACAAACCACACAAAAAAATTTTTTGTTGATAAATTACCATCTCCCTCCTTCTGTATATGTATAAACTCATTGTCCATCAGCCACTCTATGCAGGCTTCAATAGCTCCCTTGTTTCGAGCTTCTGTTTCAGCTTCTTCCTCACGTGGCTGTTCGGCTGCAATACTGGCTGCGAGAAGCGTGCAAGAAGCATACACCCTCACATCCTGTGGTGAGCTGGCGACTCCTCCAACAATGATCTTCAGTCAAAATAATGAAATTAAATCCTGTACATACTCAACCAATACAGTATCATACAACATACTATAAGGAGAAAGACATTCACACCTCGAGAATGGCCCTGAGCATGCTGGTAGTGACGCCCTCACCCTCCCGCTTCACCAGGCAGCTGCTGATAGGCTTGAGCGAACCCTGGATGAGGCTCATGCCCTTTGCACGTTCAGCCTCTTTACAGACCAACACACTCTCACCTGAGACACAGAGCATTACATCACTATTAACTGTAATACGTTTAAAGATTTTTAAGGAAGATTGTGGATCTTAATATTGTTGTGGAAACCGCAAAAATCATTTTTTTTTGTTTGAATTATTTGATGATTTTAAATAAATTTTGTGTCACAATGTAAAAGTCTGGAATGTAAAAAAAAACTGTTACTTTTGATTAATTTAACGTGTCCCTGATTTTTTAACAGTAGTGTACATTATATAACAATAATGTAACATAATAATATACTGCATCGTAATAATATACCATCACAAAATGTATAATAATTAACACTTTAAAAATCTCTAACAAAAAAAGATTGAAAACCTGTAACACTCACCCATGGTGTCCACTCCTTTACGGCCTGCTCGTCCCACCATCTGCTTATAGGTTAGAATGTCCAACAAATGACCATTAAAAACAGGGGTTCTGATAATCACACGTCGGGCGGGCAGATTTACACCAGACGACAAGGTGGAGGTGGCAGCTAGCACTCTAATGTATCCTTGACGAAAAGCACCTTCTAGAATATCCCTCTCATCAAACGTCAGACCTACAACAAGGATTACAAGGAAACACAATGGATTTGGGATGTCCTCATCTTTTTAAAATGACAAAAAAATGGTACTTTTTGATGTTTTTATCGTTTAAATATTTTTTTTTACATTTTGTATTATGTAAATTATCTACTTAATTACATTCTTGTCTAGCAGTAGGATCATTTATTTAATCATTATTTTTATTATAATATCTATATTATTTTTTTATTTTTATTTTAAAATAGTACAAACACTGAAAAAAGTGTTCATAAATCTTAATAAAAACTCTGATTAATATTTTATATTTACTCCAAAATCAATCATGTAATCACATGTACCTGCATGGTGGAAGGCCACTCCCCATGGAACCGTTCGCTGAAGCACGTGGTCCAAGCCTGCAGGAGTACGCTTGAGCTGGGCTACAACATCCTGGAGACTTTCCTGATTCAGAGATATACTCTGCACTCCAGAGCCTGACTGCATTTCTGCAAAAGCAAACAATGTTAAAGCATAACACATACCTGAATAGTTAAAAGCATACAACTTTATATATCTGTATCTTTAAACCTTTGTGATGAAGACTGTAAAACTCTCTTCCAACGCTGTCTGCTAGTTTCTCACACCAGTTCTTTGAAGGGCAGAACAGCAGTGCTGAGTGTCCATCCTGCACTGTCTCAAAGCAGAGGCTGACAATGTGATCATCATCTCCCTACAGACAGAAGAACATCTTATCTTGTAATAGTTAACATTAGCAGGTACATTCTATGTCATGCTAAAATTTGATTCAGTTTTCAGAGGCCAACAAATATGTCAAGCTCTGACCTTTACGGGAAGAGCTGGGGTGAACTGTCTGACCAGGTTCATAGATCCATCATAGACATTTGTGCCTATCTTGACCCACTCCATCAGTGGCACAGGACGATAGTTAGTGCTATACAGCTCAGCATTCAACCAGCGAGCAAGAAGGTCCAAGTTTGGCAGTGTGGCACTCATACCAACAATCTGCACACCAGCAGAGGCACTTTGAGCAGAACCCCTTAAAATAGAAACAATGTTAACCTTCACCAGAGAAACTGATTATTAGGACCATTTCTGGAAGATCATTGGCTTAAACATTGCATTATCACATACCTTGCTGTGTTTTTTTGGGCAATGTATTGGATTTTAGTCAGCAAAAGTTCTAACAGATATCCACGACCAGAGTCTCCAACCATGTGCAGCTCATCGACCACAACAATTCCTGCAAATTGGGTGAAAATGTAGTTTTACAAGAGTACCTTTAAGGATAAAAACCTCAAGTGGTAAAAAAAAAAATGTCATTATTTTACCAAGAAGATCCAATTTGTCTTCTTCAATGAGTCTGTTGATGAGTCCATTGGCTTTCTCTATTGTGCAAACAGCTACATCCAGAGCTGAAAACCCACCAGCTGCTGAAGTGTTACCCATATACCCCTCCACTCTGACCCCTGCCTCCTGAAAGACATTCTGCGTGAAAATGGCAAATATAATATTAGTAAAATCTCATCAACAAAATTCTTAAATGTATATTAACAGACATATTAAATTTAGAATTCAACAATTATATATGTATATACTGCACAATTGAAGAAAAATTCAAAATATGATCAGTAGGCCAACTGAGATAACTGACAATTATATAATTCATCAAATGGGAACCAACCTGTAGATAAAACATCTTCTCACGAGCCACAGACACAAAAGGAAGAATGAACATGGCCTTTTGTCTTGTTTCCAAAACTCTCTTCAGGATTAACAGCTCAGAAACCAAAGTTTTTCCTGCACTGGTTGGAGCTTAAAAAAGAAGAAAAAAAAAAAAATGAGATAACTACATTCTAGGAAAGTATCACGTAATCACAAATAGTTATAAGTAAAATTTTTAGTATGTGATAAGGTGCTGTTTCTCAAGAAAACAAGACTAAGTACAAACAAAACATTTGCAGTCAACAATAAGAAGCTATTTACCAGAATATACCAGGTTCTGCCCCTCTAACACTTTGCCCAAGGTCAGACACTCAGCCTGCCACTCAAACATCCTCTGAACACCGAGACTCTGGTATTTCTCCAGAACAGGCTTAGGGAGACCCCAACTAGAGAGAAAAAGCTTGTCTGACTGATCGGCAGGACGTCCCATATGGATGCTTTGTGCTGTTAGATATAATAAACAGCAAAAACTGAATTAATATATCACATACCAGCATTTTTTGTTATTGTTGTTTTCAATAACAAAATGCCACACAAGTTTAAAAAGTTTGGAGTCAGAAAGTTGTTTTAAAGAAATTAAATTGATGAAAATTGACAGTAAAGACATTTATGTTACAAAAGATTTGTTCTAAATAAATACTGTTCTTTTGAACTTTCTGTTCTCAAAGAATCCTGAAAAAAGTATCACAGTTTCCACTAAATTATTACGCAACACAACTGTTTTAAACATTGACAATAATAAAATGTTTCTTGATCAGAAAATCAGCATATTAGAATGACTTCCGAAAGATCATACAACATTAAAGATGGGAGTAATAGCTGAATAAATAACATGAATGACGAAATTAGACAATTCTTCCTGTTAGAGAAAATCTGAAAATTTAAGTCACTTCTTTAAATGCAACAGTGGAAAATCTACCTGCATCTGGTAGTGTAGCATCACCGAGGACACTGAGATCCAGTCCAGGAGGAGGGGTCAGTACAGAGACTGAAAGCTTTTTCATTGATCTCTTCTGCTGCTGCAACATGGATCGCTCTTTAGCAGCAGCCATATGTGTCGGACTGAACAGAATGTAATCCTTGGAGGTACTGAGAGAGTCATTTGGGCTGCTATCTCTTCTGAACTTTAACTTTTGTTTGCTGTTTGCTACTTTAAGTGTTTTTTTCATGGAGTTGATAATCTTTTGAGGTGAAGAATATTCCTTGTCACATTTCATCTCACAGCCACGTCCTCCTGCTTCAGTCTTTTTGGTTTCACTGAACAAAAGCTTTTGGGCCAAATCCCTCCAGTCGTTGTCTTTTTTGCCTTGTGTTCTGGTTCTTTTGCGCTCTGATGGTGACCACGCTGAGCCTGGACTTGAAGGGCTGATATTTTCTGCATTTTGCACTTGTTGCTCACAAATATTTTGTGGAAAGTCAGAGTTTTTCTTAAGAGATGCCGATTCAGTTTGTTGAATGTTTTCATCTTTTTTGAATTTCAAGACTTCTGGACCCAGTTCATCAATATCTTGTAAAATTTCCACATCCATTGCTAGAGTGGAGTCTCCTGGCATCCATTGCTTATTCTGGTTTTGCTTTAAATAGAAAATGTGAATTTTGCACTTAGTGTAACAAAGCTTATCAGTGTCATAATATTATATAAACTAAGTAATAAAAAACATACTTTTGGCTCATTACATCTTCTGCTCTCAGATATATCTGTTGCAGAAGAGCATGCTTGATTCAGGTGACTTGATTGTCTGTGTGTTTTCTCATCTGCAAGAACTAAGCTACACAAATAAAAAACTATCAGTTAGTGACAACAATATTTACATTTCCCATCTGACATAAAACAAACAAATACAAAAACATGATGTTAAAACAAGCTCACCCTGAGGAAAATATATTAATTTTAGCCTCAACATTAAAAAGCTCCGTGATTTAAACGCTATTGTTTTCAGTGGGAACTCATTTAAAGTCTCGCTTACTTATTTGTGTAACGTTACATTAAACAAAGTTCTTCTAGGCGTTAAGATTAAACAGTGAACCATTAAAAGCTCCATGTCAACCAAGTTTGTAAACAAAACCATGGAAACGTACACAATCTATACAAGCACAACACAGTTCAGATTTCCAACTAATCTTACCCCTTTGTCTTTACAATCCGATGCTGTCCCAAATAAATCTTTCTTGTCGTTGAAGTAGTCATCACGTTTAGAAATTAAATGACTACTGGTAATGTCTTTTCATTCAATTCTTTGGTTGAGTAAAAATATAAATAATAAAATAAAATATTTTGTTAAGGTAGCTGTTGTGTTGCTACCCCCCGTCGCTCTACATAAACAATCGCATATTAATGAATTAAAATACTGGTATTTCTCTTGTCATTTCAGCCAGTTGAGCTAGCATTTATCATTTTCAGAATAAAGCTATTTACATAAAACCATCGTAAAGTCTTTGAACAAGTGATATTTCATTGGTCCTGTCGGCTATATAAAGTTTGTTTGTGTAAATTCATATTTAATGACAATTCTAAGAAATCAAATCAAAACAAAAAACAACCAAACCAAAGAGCCCGCGGTGTTTGCACACAAAGTTGTCCCAGGGAAACAAGTCTACAGAGTCGAGGTTCCTCCAGTGACTGCATACAATTTCATATTCTTTTAGCTTTAAAAAAAAAAAAATCTAAATCATATAAAAACTGCCAGTTGACACGCCTTTATACTTAAACAGTGGTAATAATATTTCTTGTTTTAGTGGTGTGTTTTAGTCAATCATATTTTTGAACGAATCTTTTAACTGAACGATTCGTTCTCATAACTCCCATGATTCATATTTTTCTTTCACTGAACGTCTCCTGTTCAAATGACTGTTTTGCCGTCTTAAAGATTTCTGATAGCACGAGCAAACAGCAGCCCGAGGCATCGAGTACACTTTTGGTGATTCATAAGATTCGATTCATTTGGATGAATTAAAATCCCCACTACTGCCAGAGTACTCGTCTCACTCATCTATCTCGCAGCTCGCAACACTGACATCTGCAGTATGAACAATGCTCAGGGTAAAGACATATTACATCAACGTGACCAAAAAAAGACCTAGAATACATTTCTTTAACTCATTTAAACCTGAAATTATAATACAATTATAAGTTTTGAAATTGATCGTAATTTATCTTTAGTTTAAAACTCCACAGAGCCGCATATAAGTTCTAATATTGTTCGGTAGATGGAGCTGTGCTTCTTGAGAATTGAGGGAGAAACCAACGAGGAAGAGAATCGTGCATGTTTTGAAACTCAAATTTTGTATCTCAGTTTTTTGTTTCTGGTCTTTTTTCATTAGATCATTTTCGTTATTGTTGTATGTCTTTAATAGAATGCAGTTTTAAAATATTTAAAAAGCAATTTAATTGAGTCCTCATTTTTTAGTATTTCCTTGTAGAGAATAATGGTATTATGGTCATTGTTTGTAAACCTTGCCAGTATTTTAAGCATTCATGAGCAACAAACGGGCTCTGGTGAGTTGCACAATACTTTCTCTGCAAGACTCGTGTTTTGTGTATCCATGCTGCAAAGGCTGTCTATCCAGATTAATTCAGGAAAGCAAAAGGTACGTAGTAAAATTAAGTTAATTTTTTTTATTACAAATTATTTTGATTGTACTTTGAATGTATTGGTAACACTTTATTTTAAGGTGTCATAATACTTAGTAATTACCTAATTAAGTACTTAGTAGCTGTTGTACTTTCATGAAACAAAATGTACTCACCATGTAACTAAGTTATTGAACAGCCTGTACTTACAGTTTGTAATTATGTAGATGTAATAGGCAGCTACTGTTACACATATGTAACAGGTCGAGTCTGTTACACAGCTATTAGTACACTTAAGTACAATCTTGATACACTTTATTTTAAGTAGCTTATGTCTGTGTACTTACATTTATAATTATGTTGTATAAAATCTGCAACACATATAACAATCTTTTGGTTACATAAGTAGCTGTGTAACAGACTCGGTCTGTTACATATGTGTAACAGTAGCTGCTTATTACATGTACATAATTACAAACTGTAAGTACATACTGTTCCATAACTTATCAAGCAGTGTGTTACATGGTAAGTACATTTTGTTTTATGTAAGTACAATGGCTACTATTAAGTACTTAACTAGGTAATTAATCTGTATTAAGGACACCTTAAAATAAAGTGTTACCAATGTATTTGGTGAATGTATCATTATGTGTAATTACTGATGCTATAACAGAATTACTATTATATGAGTGTTTGTGTGTGTGTGTGTGTGTGTGTGTGTGTGTGTGTGTGTGTGTGTGTTAAATTAAAAAGAGTCTGAACATCATGAATAACTTCTGAATCATTATCTTTAGGGCTATATGTGGAAGATGTGGATTCACTTGTGACTTACAAAACGTTGACTACAGATACAGACTGTCATTTAAAGTATCCAGAAACCAAGATATATTTGGTGTGACAGTATTTGGGGGCTGTTTAAATCCCTTCTTTGGCATTACTGCTGGTGGCCTTCAAAGGTGTGTTTTAAAGCATTTACAAATTTGAAACATCTTGAACAAACATTTGTGTTGATTCATTGCTGATATAAAGTGTGATGTTTCCAGATGTATTGATTTGGAGAAAACTGAAGGCACACATACTGTTCAACAACTGCTTGTCAAAGCTGTGGAAGACTGCTTTATAGGAAGATGTGTCATTTTTGGATTGAAGGTATGGAGCATGTCTTCATTTAATTTGGGGTGGAGCATCAAGATTATCCTACTTTTATTAATTTAGTTCATTTCTTGTTCTTTCCTAACAGATCCCTCATAATGTTGCCAATTCTTCGCTGTCTGGACAGTTAGTGGCCTGCCAGATCATTTCTCCGTTTGAGTCTTTGATGGGATGTACTGTAATTGGTTATTTTAAAAACCTCCTGCGAGCAAATTCTCACTCTGCCAACAGTATTTGTCCATCACAACAGAAAGACTCACAAAGTTCTCAAAGAAATGAACTCAGCAGTTTTGATTACACTCCTCCATCATGTGCAAAGTTGGATTCTCAACCCAGCAATGAAGGATTCACACTCTCAAGCGCATGGCAATCACCTGGGTTATGTTTCCCCCCGGAAGAATTAAGTAACGATGTGTTACAGCAGTCCAGAGACTGTGATCGTAATATTCTTTCACCAAAGTATGAAGAGACAAGAACATGTAAATGCACTTCCCAAAGCAACACCAGTCAACTGAAGCATGCTAATTGTATACAGGATGAACTGAAGAATGAAACACAGAACAGTCTCAGGAAATCTTTTTCCTCGAGCTGTGACATGTTTGAATCATTAGTGCATTTTAACAGTTCTACTGCAGGTGACACTATAAGTCCACTTAGCACCTTGTCCTGTGGAAATAATACTGAAATAACTAAATCCGTATGCCTTGTAAGAGCAAAAACCAGGGATGAATATGATGCACCTTTACACGAGAAGTCACTTTACAGTCTTGATTTAGAGGACGCACCTTTATCCGAAAGCTTACAAGATTTTGTCAGCGTGGAGCCTCAGATATCAGAGATAATTGACACAAAGGAGTCAATGAGTTCAGGTAAAAGTGATCAAATGATTAAAGTGCAAAATAGATGCTCTCTGACTGAAAATTCAGCAAGCATCTCAAAAACTATACCAATGACTCTTTGTAGTGAAAAATTGCCCTCACCAATGTGCAATGTGAACAACATAAGTTGGAAAGAGAACAATGAAAATGACTATCAAGAAAGTTTTGAAACTAAGATGAACAATGCTGAGATCCATAAGACTCCCACTCTTTTGTGCACTACCAATTCTTCAAAAATGATGATTCCTTTTAGTCCTGACATTACATGTGCATTTAATCGCTCTACAAACAACAGGTTGTCTTTTTCGAACAAAAAAGAACTCACTTTAAAAAGAAAAAAAATAACTAGGAGCAGACCCTCCGTGGCTTTTTGTTCAATAAACCATGAAAAGGGCAAATATATCAGGCACAGTGCACAAAGTGAGGTCCATTCTGTAAATTGCAAAGTCAGGCAGGAACGTATTGTGTTTGATGACCATGAGGAGAAGTACAATTGCTCTGTAGATTTGTTTGCTTCTGGTCAGAGCAGTATAGACATGAACCTTTCGGATGTGACAGAGATTTCTAAAGTCAATGAACCAAGGAATGTCAACACATCAGAGCCTGGAGGTTCAGGTTCTCTGCTTTTTTCACCATGTTTGCAATCCACCCCAGTTTCTTATTATAACAACTCATGTGGACAGAAGTCCAGACGAAGCCAAAAACGTGTAGACTCACTGTACTCTGGAAAAATTAAATTTGAATTTAAAAGCAAGATCATAGATCTGAGGTTAAGTGATAAAAGACAAAAGGTGGATCAGTTGCCGATTGTTGGGTCTACTGAGAGTTTCTCAGGCAAGTCTGAAGTGCAGGATGCAAGTTGTAATTTGTCTGTAAATGAGTGGTCCAAAGATCTTTTTGAAAATTCATTGTAAATTAAAATTAAGTGAGATGAATTACAATATTTGTTCTGTTTAGTAATTGTTAATAAACTGCTGTTTGAATGATTTATAAATGTTTTGGAAAAATTACAGTTTTTATTATTATAATGAATACATACCCAGAATTGTATATTCGTATGCATCTATAATTAAACATACTCAACATGTTTAATGATAAAAGTTTTGACTTAAAAATGTATAATAAAAATGGTGAGAAAAAAACACGTTTGTCCAATAAAATCGTGTCCATTTTGCTCAGCGTCACGTCCACCAATACTTCAGCAACCTTGATGTATTCAAAATAGACGATTAAAATGTTAGACAGGTAGTGATAGGTAAACCTATCTCCATACGTCTGTTCTTACTGAAAAAATAATACTCTATATTGTTTTGAACCCGCTGGACCTCTCTTCTATGCAAATTATCCTACAGTGTTTATCTCATTTTCAAGGTGATGACGACATTGTACTCTCTGTTGTGATTTTTGTTGATTTATTGAATTATTTAATTCTGATAGGCTCCTCTTGAAAATAATAGTTCTGTTTTGACCAATGACATTGAGCGCAAAGTCTTCATCGCCCAATCAAACGCGAAAGTTTCAGCGCAGCCAATCGGGAAGCAATGACGCGCGTTCAACTATAAAACATTTCAGATGACGCGCAGACGCAGTCTCCGCTGAAGTACGACGGACATTTTGCAACGCTTTATCCCAACTGAAAATATCTTTATTCAGACGCAAGACGTTACGGCACGACATTCGACGTACAGAGGAAACCAAGAGGAAATACAGATGTTTAAGAGGACTGTGTTGCAAGTAATGTTTGTATAATAGTTTAAATTGTGTGGCGACAGCCTTCGACTCAACGGCTCAAAGATGTCGGACGAAGGCGCGAGGGAGGACGCCTGCCGCGAATATCAGTCCTCGCTGGAGGATCTGACTTTCAACAGCAAACCGCACATCAACATGCTCACCATTCTAGCCGAAGAAAACATCCAGTTCACCAAGGATATCGTCGCAATAATTGAAGCACAAATTGCCAAGGTTTTTATGAAAATAGATTTATTTTTGTTTCGTTTCAGTCATCGTTTTTTAGCTCGAGTGTGGCTAGTTAACGTTAGTTACATCATGACATGAGGCCTGTAACATGGCGGCAGCACGACTAGTTCGCTAACCACTTTGTATAAATCGACGTAAAACATGTTTTGATGCTATATTGTCGTTAACTAGTATTGAGTTTACTATCATATGCCAGTATTTTTAATAACAAATTAGGCCAGTTGCAGCAGCGTGTTTACCTGCTTGTTGGGTCACAGCTGCTCGTAAAGTCGGACTTACTGTTGACGTATTTGGCTTTAAGTTAATAATCCATGTTTTACCTTGTTCAGTAAGCTTATCGGATAATGATAACAGCCCTGTGACTTCACATACAGTGTCGCTATTATGTTAATACCAATTCGATTTATCAATTTAAACCAATGATACAGTAGATTATACGTTTTATTTTTCAATGTCAGTTTATACATATTAATGTAATTTAATGGCATGTGGTTTTGTGAGTCATAATTTATCTATAAGAACCCTAGATTGGAAAGATACGAAATTTCCGTGTTATGTAATCAGCCCGCCGACCCGAGTCATAGTCGTTGTGTAGTTGTAATTGTGTATTTGCATAGCAACTTTGTAAATATGGATTGATTAGAAATATAAGGTGCCAAGACAAACCGTGTTAATACCAACAATTAATCAGGAATAAGTTTTTGCATACTCATGGCTGTAGTTATGTCATGTCACCAGCTGGTACACGTGGTTTGCCACCTATATACATAGATGGATGGGTATTGGGGAAATTAGTGGAAATTTTTTCATATCATTGTTTATGTTTGCAACCTATTTGAAATCTTGCATTAGTTCGGATAGTCGTGTTGGGCTGCTCTGTGAAAACGAGCACGCCTGAATTTAAAGTTTTTAATACAAATGTGCGCCTTTTAAATTTCTGTGTACTTGAACCAATAAAGGGTTTGGGGTGTTAGATTGCTGAGTAATTTTCCATTCTTTACTGCAATGTTAATAAATGGTATACAACTGTGACAATAAACTATGTGAAATGTCCTTTTGTCTTTATTTCCCAGTGTATTTTTTGTGGTAATGTTTGCTATATTGATTTCATTCTAATCTAAGTGCTCTTTAATACAAAGACATTTGCATTGGTACAGTGTCTGTTGTAATAACACTACAAAGCTGAATGTATAAAAATTACTTTAAAAAAAATTACAGGATTTTACAAAAACTGTGCTTCTCTCTGCACTGGGGCATATTGGTTACAACTTGTCAATCTTTTTATGGACTTGTGTAAAATGTAAAGACCAAGTAGTGTTTAATTTTTTTCCCTCAATATGAAGATCAAATCTAAACCTGAATTTAAATGGATCCCTGAGTTGAATTCCTGGTCAAGTACAAAAAAAAAAATACAAGTGAAAAAGCTTTAATCCTTTATTTTTTCCACTTTAAAGGACTTGGGCTTCTTGCTAAAAAAAGAAAGAAAAAAGATGCCGATAACTGACACTGAATTGTACTGACAACCTAACAAAACTATTTTCTTGATGGACTGAGTGAAGAGTGAACATTGAAGAATTTTGAACCCCCCCCCCCCTTTTTTTTTTTTTTTTTTTTTTTTAAACCTGGGACGTGGATATTTTTTGTTCCTGCATCCGAGAAACTTTTCCCTGATTTTTGATGGATCTGGTTTTTGAGGAACTTTTTCCATTTTCTTTAACCACAAACAACGGACTTCCCCTTAAGTGCTTGATTTTTGTTTTCTGTGCCAGTATTTTTAATCCAACTTCAACCATTTAATAACATCAACAATCAAACTCTAATTTTATGTAGTTGTGCATTTCTCCCATGTTGTTCTCTAAACTTGTCAGTTTTCTATCACTTTAGGCACCTCCTGGTGAGAAGCTCCCAGTTTTGTACTTAGTGGATTCCATAGTGAAGAATGTTGGAGGGGAATACCTTGAAGTGTTTGCTAAGAACCTAGTCAATTCCTTTATTTGTGTATTTGAGAAGGTACATAATTCTTTGAAATTGTGTCCATGGTGTTACTTCTGATTGAACGTCATGTGCTCTTTGTCCTCATTTAAAATACAGCATTGTGCTAATTCATTCCTTTACCTTGATAGTTTATTTCATACCTTAATAGTAATAACTTTTAAGTTTTCGTTCAATTTTTGGTCATCTATGTAGTTTTGTCAGTGTTCTTTGAGAATAAACGGAGGAGTCAGATATTCTTTCCCCCCCCTTTCTTTTGCTTCACTTTAGGTGGATGAGGCCACTAGAAAAAGTCTCTTCAAATTGCGTTCTACGTGGGATGAAATTTTCCCCTTGAAGAAACTATATGCACTAGATGTTCGTGTGAACTCAATAGATCCTGCCTGGCCTATAAAACCATTGCCACCAAATGTGAATGCCAGCATACATGTCAACCCAAAATTTTTAAAACCGGTAAGCATTTAAGGAGTTCTAACTTATTTTTATTTTTTTATTTTTTTCCTAGAGGTGGGAAGAAATGTACAGCTATGGTTTATCTGAAATGTGTGCTTTTCTGTTTGCGTAGACTGAAAAAACATCTCCGAAGCCTCCTGCACCACAACCTCCAGCTCCGAGTTTGACACAAGAACAATTGATAAGGCAACAGTTGCTTGCAAAGCAAAAGCAGTTGTTGGAACTTCAGCAAAAGAAGATAGAGCTTGAACTTGAACAAACTAAAGCTCAGTTGGTGAGTTTAACAGTCATGTGCTTTATAACAAGATGAACTAGAAAGCGCTGCATGTTAGTAATTGCAGTTTTTAGAAATATATAACTAGTTTTCTGTGATGTGCCAAGCACAAGTGATATGTAACAGCAGTGCATAGGAGCTGTAGTTGGTCTAATGTACTTTGACCAACATTCTTCATACTGCTTGATATATGCCTAAAACACAGAATTGCTCTGTTTTTTTTAATTCTCAAGGCTGCCAGTCCTGCTATTGCTTCAAACCACCATGTCGGTGCTCCTGCACGTTTCGATATCTCAAAAGTCACTCATACGGTTCCTGCACCACAGACCAAACCTTGGCTTCCAGCACCGTCAGAAAAAATGGCAACCAGAGATCCTAGATTAAACAGGCTTGGTGCAACTGTAAATGCAAAGGCAAAGGAACAAGTGATGCATAAGAAGGAGAGTCAGGTCACACCAAGCTTTCCGACTACATCAGAAAAAAGAGGTCAAGTCTCAGCTGAAAGACAGAGTAAGTTGGAGAAGTTGAGGATTCCAAAAAAGGATAACTCTGCAGTTGAGGAAAAGCCTAAATCTAAGTCGGTGTCACCATCTGGGAAAGGTATCCTTGTCAGACCCAGAGGAATGGAGTCTGAGCATTCAAAAACTGCTGAAGTGAATAAGAAGGACCCAAGGCTACATAAGCAGATGCATGACAGGACAGATTCAAAAGATGAAGATGTCCGAGAGAAGAAAAGAAGTTCAGAGAAGAAAGATAGGGATGAAGGGGTCAAAAACATAGATCATCAGAAGTCCAGCAGCATCAGGGGCAAGATTATAAATGGCTCTCTAAACAAGCATGAAAGACTTGAGACATTTCTGAAACAAGAAATTAAAGTGAACAAAGCAAATGTTAGAAAAAGGTCTCGGTCAAGATCACGCTCACCACCGTTACATTCTCCCAAAAGAAAAGAGAGGCGATCATCTCCAAAGAGAAAAACCAGGAGTATTACTCCACCCCCTAAGTCTGGAAAGGCTAGGATAAGTAAACATCCACATAATGATGATGCTTTTCCACAGTCGTGTCTTAGAGATGAACGAAGTGCCAAGAAAAGCGCCCCAGAACCAAGACGATCAAAAAGGCCACTTGACGATAGAGCTGTTGATCAGAAAGATGGACCACAGCTGAGAATTTCTCCTGCAGAGCATAAAGACACAAAAGATAGCAAGAGATGGAGGAGTGGATGGGAAGAAAACAAACAGTAAGTGGCTTCATCTTTTAAATGTCAATTCTTAAACATTTATTTTATATTATTGAACTTGTAACCTCATTCAGATTAATAAACTGCCTTAACAGTCTCAAACAGTCAGAGTCAGATCTCTCACACGGACGACTAGGCAACCAGAGACACAAGACTTGGAACACTAATCAAAGACCGTCCACGCCTCGTACACCTAAACAGCATCGCTTGAGTGTTGATAGCAACATACAAATACCAGAAGCACTTAATTCTGCAAGTAAACGGGATCTTTTAAGAAAGGTGTGTCAATTTCATCTTTTTGTAGTTTCGTAATCAATTTTTCCTTATCTAATACATAATTAATTTACAATATTGCTAAATTGGACATTTTTAATTTCAGGCTAGCAAAAGACATGCTGATGGTGAAATATCCAGTGACGACTTCCTCAATGTTGCCCATCAAATAAACCAACTTTTTCAGTATCAAGAGGAAAGACAGCGGTCTGACTCTTGGGATGAATCGTGTGATGAGGAAGTATATCAGTCAAAAAAGAAACAAGGAGGAGCCATGTCTGATGCGGAGCTTTCTTATCTTGAGCATAAATCTAAGTTGAGAAGAACACAGCTTCAGCGTCCAGGTGAGATTTATCCTGTTTGTAAATACTGTATGTGAGTTTTAGCACATTTTACATATTACCTAAAGTTTAAGATTTTTTTTTTTGTTTGATTTATTTTTACAATTTCACCATTGCATGTAATATTTAATCGCCCTAGGAGGTTGTTGATGTTGGTGTTTTATAGATGGTCTAAACTTGAATTATTGTCCATCTCAACAGTGCAAAAAGAGGGCCAGTCACCTTTGGATGAAATGTTCTATCTGCCTCAACATGAAATAACCGAACAATACAGTGAAAGCTCAGGAGTGCATAAAATGTCTGGTGATGCCATAAAGCCTGACCGCGAAGATCCTAGAAGAACCGACAGGCCACCATCATGCACAGGTTCCACATTCAGAAATTCACCAAGCCCTGTCAACTTGGAAGGGACCTGTGGAAAATCCACAGGACTGCCATTTGATCGGTCATCATCTCCAGTTGAAATGGATCAACAACCAGGAGACATCAGCCCACGTTTTGAAAGTCCCAACAGCGTGCACTCTGGTACAGGTCCAGATGATGGTCCTATAAGTGTAGAGGGTCTTCCAATGCAAGATCATTTCTTGGAACAGGGAAGAAGCGGACGAAACCATGGTGAATCCCCTGGGAATACACCGACACACTCCTCAGAAGGATCTATGGCACAGGTGAACCCGCCACGGCATGATGGACCAAATATTCCTCAACGATTTGATAGATATAAGAGTTCTCAAGCTCCCTTTGATGGGCCACCTAGCCACATGAGAGAGCCAAGATTAGATGGTCCTCCAAGACCTTATGCTGCTCCTCCTCGTTATGAAGGTAGTACAGGGGGATTTGATGGGTCTGGTGGACCTGTGAGGTATCCTGGACATCGCTTTGATGCCCCTCACCGGTTTGAAAGATTTCCCAAAGCCCATGAAAGACCTGTGAGATTTAACAACCCTCCAGTATCACACAGGCCAATGAGGTACACAGAGCCTCACAACATAGTGAGATTTGACCCTCAAACCCCAATTCATTATGACCAACCAATGCACCAAAACAGATTTGTTAATCCACAGAGGTTCGATAATCCTCACATGCAGCATGGTCCACAAGGATACGAGGAACCACAGTTCCCTGCTAGAATTATGACTTATGATGAACAGCAGGGTGCAGTTAGATTTGATAGTCCATCAGGTGGGATGCACTTTGAGAACCCAGTACAGCCTGAACCCTTAAGATTTGATGCACCGCCTGTCATGCCAAGATTTGACCCACAAGTTCCTCCAAGATACTGTGGTCCAAACATTCCAAACCAGCTGAGACCACAGGAGCCAACAATGTACAATCAAACTCAAAGTCAGGCTCCCGTGATAAACCCCGCTGTTCCACCACCTAATTTCAACATGCCACCCATGAACACGTATGGTGGCCCGGCCCAACAGTTTCCCATGCAGCCAAATGTTTCTCAAGCATCTAACTTCAGCGTGACGGGCCCTACATCATCGGATTTCCAAGGTTCATTTAGACCTGCTCCATTCCCTGGTCCAGGTGTTGGAAATGTTCCTCAGCCTGTAAGTGTTCCTTACTTTTGAAAGTTAGAGTTTTCTTTTTGTTAAACTTAGAAAATTAAAGTTTAGTTTTTGTCTTTTGAATTTTTAGATGATTGGAGCTCAGCCCTTCATGCCACCAAACCAAATATCTTTCCAGCCTGGTAAGAATGCCTTTATTTTATTTGTTTGCATATTCTGGAACAGAATTGTACACTACTGTTAACATACCAGAATACATTTGTTTGTTTGGATTGTGACGTCTACTTTAGACCTGTATTATAAGAAGTTAATTATTGATTCAGGTTCCCAGTTTCAGCAGCCTGAGCCCGAGCCATTGAGGCAAATAGATGTGAACGATCTGTTATCAAAACTTCTATCCACTGGAATAATAAAACCTGCACAAACAGACTCAACGACTGGTATGCACACTGTATCATATTTCATTTCTTACCGTTGGACAATTAAATTGCATCATTTGCAGACTTATATTTCAAATGAACCTAATTAAAGATTTTTAAATCAATTTTAGACTCTACTTCAGCAAGTCAGACTTTATCTGTGCCTGAAGAGGAAGAGGAGGAGGAACAAGAGGAAGATGAAAGTGTCCCAGATCTGACTGGCTTTGTTTTGGAGGACATGAAATTGTATGTACATATAGTATCTACATATTCTCTGGAAAGTTAGACACAAGTGAATCTGACAGAAATACTTTTATTATTGTGTGACAGTGAAAATGACTTAATGACACCAGATGTTTTGTGAAATTTGTGTAATTTAGGAGACACGACAGCATTATCACCAAACTGTATACAGGAATCCAGTGCTATTCCTGCGGCATGCGTTTTACTGCATCTCAGACAGATGTGTATGCGGATCATTTGGACTGGCACTACAGGCAGAATCGTTCAGAGAAGGACATCAGTAAGAAAGTTACACACCGCCGGTGGTACTACAGTCTGACGGTGAGCTGGAAACAATCCTATTTCATTTCTTTTTTTATTTACTTTTGTATATTGTCAGAAAATTGTCACTGTGAACATAAATGACCTCTTAAAAATGGGAAAAAAAAGAACTTTTAAAAACCTAGCTTCATTAAGTGCTGTTTTTTTTTAGGATTGGATTGAATTTGAGGAAATTGCTGATCTTGAGGAGAGGGCAAAGAGTCAGTTCTTTGAAAAAGTTCATGAAGAGGTTGTACAAAAAACTCAGGAAGCAGCCAAAGAGAGAGAGTTTCAGAGCGTAAAGGCTGCCGCAGACGTCGTTCACGAGGTTAGACGATGTACACAGACTGTGTGATAATTCATAGTATTAGAAAAAATTATGCTAAATTAAAGATTTCTTTCTTTCTCTCTCCTCAGCTGTGTGAGATTTGCCAGGAGCAGTTTGAGATGTACTGGGAGGAGGAAGAGGAAGAGTGGCACCTGAAGAATGCTATCAGAGTGGATGGAAAGGTAAGAAATCCACTAATTAAAAGAGCTGATCAAATGTTGTGGCTTTGGTGTTTGATAAAGCACTTAAATTGTTTTCCCTTCTCTTTTAGACATATCATCCCTCATGTTACGAAGACTACAAAAATGTAAGTGTTGATTTGGATAATAGCATCTTGTTATCGTGCATCACATCTACATATTGAAGTCACATGGCTGAAACATGCTGTATTTATAACTCTGCTTTTGTATAAAGACTTTTATGTGAAGAAAACACTTTCCATCTTAATTTTCCTTTAGTCAATTAAAACGCTTCCCCTTTTTTATAGACATCCTCCTTTGTGGACTGCACACCCTCACCTAATAAAATGCTTACAGAAAATCCTTTAACAGCTTTCATAAAACAAGAGCAGGGTGATGAGGTGTCATGCTCCAGTATTAAAGAAGAGCCCTCTGAGGACGATACGGATGCACCAACGGTAAAAGAGGAGGTTCAGGTTAAGTTAGAAGGAGAATCACAAACCAGTGCAATTATTTTCTAACTATGCTGCTCCTTAGCCACTTCTTTTTGTGGTTACTTTAGCTGGTCTTTTGTGTTTTTGTAAAGAAGGATATTTTTATATTGCAGAGCTCTGGGGCTGGGACCTCAGCTAGACACTTTAAATACATTTTTGTATTTGTATTTGCCTGCACATTTCAGGTATTTTTTGCCATGTGAATGCCCAATGAAATGTACTGTGAAAGATGTACGTTTGGGGTAAAAATGTATATGTATAATTTAATTTATAAATAAAGATATTTTTGGTATTCTTTGTGTAGTATTGATAAAAAAGAATTTGAATTTGTTTTTGGCTCTCAATGAGACATTTGTTCTGACTTTTGGAGAATGGTGAATGTTGGTTGAATGCTAATTTATGAATGACTTTTTGTTTTGCCTCCAAAAACAAGAGAAAACCCTTTTCAGTTATTGATAATTCCCTAAATCCAGGATTGGGGCTGATTGTAAATTATTAATAGTTGATGGAACATAATTTACTATGAGAATTTCCCTGACCTCAATATGTAAATAGTTATTTCAGTTTACTACTGTATTTGATTCAGAGTAATGTGTTTAGTTGAAAATGGAAAAAAAAAAAAAAAAAACATCAGGGTGGGTTTTTTTTCTCTTTTTGCAGAGGTTCAAAGAGCAATTTTGGTTTATTCAGAATATTCAATAAAAAAATTTGAGGAAGAAATAGTGTCTTGTGTGTAAAGTGATTATTGTGTGCTTTTTGACTGATTTAAAGTTGTCAGTTTTATGCATAATCCTAAATAAAGTTTCAGCGCTAATGGAACCTTCTCTGCTCATTTATTTGGTTATGATTATTATAACCCATGTCTGTTTAAATGTCTCACGTTTACCATAAAATTAGTTACAACCACATTTTTAGTTAATCTGTATTTTAATATTTGTAAAACATGTAATACATAAAATTGTCTTAGAATTAAGCATAGTTTCCATAGTCTAAAACCGTTAAACTAAAATGTCTTAATTTCCTTTTTTAGAAGAAGTAAATAAAACCTTGTTCAACCAACTTGGTAAACAACTGTTCATACTTTCACATGACTTCTCTTCAGCGATATCCTACAGTGATATGAATGGAGCTCTAAAATCCAGAACCAGTGTGATATGATTAGGCTGGTGGTCATGGACCCTGAAGATGGACATTGTTGATTGATATGTATTAGGTGTGTCATGGCTAAAACCTGATGATTACAGCAATAATTCAAAGATTTATGTTTGTGCTACCTTGTAACTCGTGGAAAAAAAATGTTTATCCTAATAAGTATACTTTCATTACATGCTCTGTGGTTAAATATATTAAGTGAAATGACTGGAATATATCAGAAAAAGCTTTTGGATAAGGTTGAATAACCCCTATACAAAATAGGACAGAAAAAAAGTGGCATTGTCTGAATTCTTTATATATATATAGATAACATTTGTCTTCATGCATACAAACATGCTCACAAAATCTTTTAACACTTCAAAAACGTTGTCATTGAATTTTTTTTTTTTTTTTTGCACTTGCATGAAAGGGAATAATTTTGGGAGATATCTTTTAAAAACTGAAATGTTAATGTAAAAAAATATGGCCAAACTACATTTATTGCCAATATTAAAAACTAAACAACTGATGGAATTTATGTGTCATACTAAAGGCTAAATATATCGGTCTAAAGCAGATGCCCAAACTAAAATTGGCCCATGATGACCTCTGATTTAGCCCACCATATAATATAACACCAACAAAAAAAGGAAAGACAAATGCCATTAAAGATAATTTTCAATTTTATTTTATATTTTTGTTTGACTTTTTTTTATTATTATTGCATTTAAATGTAGAGAATACACGGACCTCAAACAATTTAGATTTTTGGCCCTTCATAGTTAAACATTTAGGCCCCTCAGATCTAAAGAAACTTAAAGAACACATTTATGTTGCTCACATAAAAAACATGTAATATTGAAATGTAAAAATATAATAAAATATATATATATACATCTGCATCATTAAAACAAAAGGCAGAAATTTAAAGATAAAAACTCCAGACATTAATTCTCTCCTGTTTTGTGAGATTCATTTCCAGAAGCGATAGAATCCCAAAGCAATTGCCAAGCAGGTGAAGATGCATGCTGTGAAATAAAATAATAATAAAAAAAACCAGATGATTCAATTAACGGTCTTAGCGCCCATAATTGCATCAACAAACTGAAGAGCCACTAACAAAGCACTTAATTCATTCATTTTTGTCTGTCATGAAATTCAGTGTCTTATCTGAAGGACTTCCAAACAAGTCACTGCTAAGTCAAACAAATGTAGAGATACAGTAGCTGTCAACTGTTTGAAAAGCATCTTGAGTACATACCTGCAAGATATCTAATCGTCTCTAGCTTGAGTGATTCCAGGAGGGTTTTCAAGGAGGCAACTTGTATGTCTATTTTCTTTGAGGTTTCTACGGCTTCACTTTCTATATCTGCATTCTGAAAAAAAGAACTTGACTGTAATAATGTTATATTTTTATATGAATTATGATGGTAAAAGCATTATGTAATTACACTGAATAGAAAAGCTTTATTGTAATCATAATTCAAATGATTGTGTTGCTGTTAAAACATGCTGTGATCACAACTATTTGTAAACCTTACCATTTTTTGGAACTCTGTTCTAACTTCCATAAGTTTCTTCTCTTGTTCTGTAAACTGGATTAAAAAAAATGTTGGATTGATTGAATGTTAAATATATATATAACACAAACTTGCACAAAATGTTAACGAGTAATGTACACATACCATGTCTGTAACTCTACTTCGCTCCAAATTAATGTCTAACTTTGCATCTGCTCTGATTTTTTGGCTTTCTTCCTTCAATGTAAACATAAAAAGATAAATAAAGTGCATGTTAAACAGAAACGATGGTACTGTGCACAATAATTTTCCAAATTCATACAAAATTCTTCTATCTACTTCTACTCACCAGTAGTCTGTTCTTTATTTGCTCCAGTTCTGTTTTCATTTTCTGCATGTGTAATAATTGAGAACTGAATGACACTATGACACATTTCAATGTGTTATATCAGTATTAATACTTTGTGGACAAACAGGTTTTAACTTTATTTGGTGTGTTCTGATTGTAGAGCCAAAACCAAAGGATGAAATACAGGTTTAAACTTTATTCTTACTGCATTTTCGGAGCGTAAATTGGCAAATTCACTCTTCTCCAGGATAACCATGTCTTTCCTGATAGCATCTAGATGAGCCATGATTTGTTGTAGAGCTATTTCCTAGACCAGATGAAGAAACCATATCATTCAGTAGGGTTTATTATTAGGCCTAGTTATTTCTACTGACAGCAGTTTTGTTGGCTGTATACCTGATGGGCTCCAGTGACCATGTCTCTGTATACAATGTCCATATTGGCTGTAGTAAGAGTCACCAGTGCTGTGACAATCACTTCTGCCTGTCTCTTTTCAAAGCCTGGATTACATATTCAGAAAAAAATGCTTAATTTTTGGCAAGATCTAAACAAGTATTACATAATTAATTAATACATTTAGTAAATTTAAAATATCTATATTAAGCTTCCATTTGTGTCTCAAAATCTTAAATATAAGACAATAAATTAAACTACATCAAACAGTAAAATTATCACTCGTTTTAACCAATAAATATTAAAATGGCTTGCCATACTGATTAGAAACCTATATACAAAGTACTTTGGCAAGTACTTATCACACAGTTTTAGTAGCCTAAAAACCTAGTGAGTTAAACACACCGCTGGATTCCAGCTCTTTCACGAGCGCATGGGAGTCAAACGTGAGTTTCCTCTGCTCCAGAGGCGTCAACTCCACTTTTCTCACATCATATGTCTTAACAGCAGTCGTTTTACGCAAACCTAAAAGGAAAAATACGTCCGTAAACCCTTGAAATGTGCAACTGCACTGTATCGTCGAACAACACTTACCTCTCTGATGACATTGGTTGGATGTTGAGTTGATGCAATTTTAACAGCGAGGAGAACTGGTATTGTCTCCGTATAAACATTCCCCAGCATGACATTGTTATATAGGAAGTTATACGGCTAAACTAAATAAATATATGACTGTTTATGTGGGAAATAATTGTTATGCGCATTTAGCTTCTATACTTTTTGTAAACTGCTCAACAACAGCCAAGACGAACTCTTGTGTCTGCCCTTCCTCTGTCTGCCTTTCCAGGGCAGAACGACAAACCTTTCAGGGTCAAATCGATTAGCACTGTCTTAAAAAACTCTTCAGCTCTGTTCGTTTACTATATGTGGTTTCCTGTTTTGGTACACTTTAGATGACGTTTCGATAGATTGTGAAGAAGGTGGAGTTTTTTTTCTTTTCTTTTTGATGGTAGAAATAGAATAAGCAACTAGAAAGGCAGTTAGCATGAAACAAGTGAGCCGTAGTAGCCCGGATGTTGTCTCAAATTTGTCAGGTACGATGGTCCTGAAGAATATTTTTCAACTTTTAACTATTCACTATGTATTTTAAATAAACATATTTCTAATAAAGTTAATTATTGCGATACTTTATGTATGAATTAGTTATTATCCATTCCAGAGCGCTACTGAAGTGTCACGTAAAGACGATATGAAGTGATGTTACTTACTTCAGCGCTTTTGAATGATTGACCAATCACAGTCGTGTGTGATCCCTGTGTAAGCATTCAAAACATCAATTATAGGGATTTCTGGAGTGGATTTCTTATTGTATATTAGTAACCAACTTTTTAATTTTCAAATTTTAAAAATTATGCATTTTATTGTACAAATAGGCTGTCTTATGAGACATACAAAACAACGTCCTGATATACATTTGGCTCTAAGGAGCAAACGACTTTCCGAGCCGCCACGTGCCCCCTGCAGGAGATATGTTGTAAGTTAGTGTCAGCAACATTGCGCCAACCAAAGGTTGTAATTCGGCTTTTAGAAATAAAGTTTTTATTTTCATTAGGAAACTGTCATGGCTGCGCCCATGACTAACGATCAGAGCTGTTTTTTTGCTCTGGCTCTCGGAGTTTCATTTCTCAAATGTCTTTTGATAAATGCCTAGTAAGTGAATTTATCTCACATAATATACTTTTTCTCTCATGTGATCACATTAAAACGGAAAACCCATTGCTATGTTAGAACAGCGACCAAATACTCGAGACTCATTCATTGTCTTCCTTTTACGAAGAGAAAATAATTGTAATGCCAAGCAATTTAATATTTATTGTATTTCAGCCATTCTACGGACTTTGAAGTGCATAGGAACTGGCTTGCCCTGACTCACAGTCTTCCAGTATCACAGTGGTATTATGAGGTAGTCATATGGATTACATACAGTTTTCAAACAATTACATACACAGGTTTTAATTTTGTGGTTTATTTTTTATATTTTCAGGCTACGTCTGAGTGGACACTGGATTATCCTCCCCTGTTTGCTTGGTTTGAATATGGACTTTCTCATATTGCCCAGTTTTTTGATAAGGAGATGCTTGTTGTTCAGAACCTGAATTATGCAAGTCCAGCCACAATCCTGTTCCAAAGACTGTCAGTCATTGTGGCTGATGTGGTCTTCTTTTATGCAGTTAAAGAGTATGTAGCTTCTACATGCCACAGTTTGATCCAAAGTAGTTTTTGTGCCTTTGTCTTTTTAGGTTTGAAAGATATTTTTGAAGAAAGACAATGTTAAAGGCTTGCTTATGTTGAATCTGAGGTGAAGAACATTTGCACTATTCTAGATGCTGCAAATGTTTGAGAGAAGACAAAGGAAAGGACCTTCTGGGAAAGCCATCTTTTATCCTGACAGTGTTGTTGCTGTGGAACTTTGGCCTTCTAATTGTTGATCGTATCCTTGGAGATCTGGCTAATAAGTCATGCATGCCCTGATGACATTCGTTTCCCTTACCTGAAATTAATTTCGCTTGACTGAATTCCTGCAGATATTCATTTCCAGTATAATGGATTCCTGTTGGGAGTTCTTCTTTTATCAATAGCAAGACATTTACAGGTATTAGCTGTCATTTCTGTTATTTAGGGAGTTTCATAATTAATACATAACTAAGACATAACTAATAATCTGAAATTTGAAATACATTTGTATTATACATGTTTTTAAATAGAATTTCATTATATTTTGTCTTATTTGACTTTGATTTTCTGCAAAGTTTTTTTGGAATATGAGTTTTTATCTTGAAAATAATTTTGTGTTACAGAATAGACACTTTGAGGGGGCCTTGCTGTTTTCAGTACTTTTAAACTTGAAGCATATATATCTATACATCGCACCTGCATACGGTATCTACCTGCTGAGATGTTTTTGTTTCACCCAGAGCAATGCAGGTAATAAAATCTTTATCATATATATATGTATGTGTGTGTGTGTGTGTGTGTGTGTGTGTTTGTGTGTTCACAAAGACTGTTTGTGTAAAATGATATATAAAAATCTTGTTTTTCAGATGGATCTTTGCAGTGGAGAAGTTTCAGTGTTGCGCGGCTTGTAACACTAGGAACTATTGTCTTGTCTACTTTCGCAGTGTCATTTGGACCCTTTATGGCACTGGTTTGTTATCAATATATGAACAAAGCTCTTCATATAATCACATACTGTTCAACTGTAAAGTCAGTTTAAATTTGTATTTTCATTCAGCAAGGATGCATTAAATTGATCAAAAGCAGGAGTAAAGAGTCTTTTAATGTTAATATATTTTATATATATATATATATATATATATATATAAGCATTAGAATGATTTCTGAAGGATCATGTGACTGAACTGGAGTAATGGCTACTGAAAATTCAGCTTTGCCATCACAGAAATAAATAACATTAAAATATATAAAAATCTTATTATGATTATTCCGTGGACAAAATATATTAAAAGAGAAAACTTTAATTTTTAAAGAAAAAATATAGATAGTAATAATAATAGTAATATTTCACAATATTATTGTTTTTGCTGTACTTTTGATCAAATAAATGCAGTCTTTGTGAGCATAATTTGATTTGCATTTGTTTTATTTTATCACAGAGGTTCATTGATAAATTTTATTCTTCTTTATTCATCAAGGGTCAGCTTCCACAAGTCCTGTCACGACTCTTCCCTTTCAAGCGTGGTCTGTGTCATGCGTACTGGGCACCAAACATCTGGGCACTTTACAGTATAGCAGATAAAGCTTTTTCCATCCTGGGTATGTTCAGTAACTCAAACAAGTGTGTTGTATTGCTATAATTAAATAGAAAAAAAAAATAGAATCATTTGATTGTATGTTCATATAATGAGCGTTGTCACGTAATGATGTCACTGTCCAGTTTATTTTATCCTGATCATTGCTAATTCACATATTTAGGTGTGAAATTCAAACTGCTTGATATAAACAAACTTTCCAAGGCCTCAATGACTGGTGGTCTGGTTCAGGAGTTTCAGCACTCTGTGCTTCCTTCAGTCTCTCCTTTAGCAACCCTTGTTTGTACGTTACTGTCAATATTGGTGAGTTCTGAATATTCAAATAGATGGCCTCGATTTCATTCATTGACATAATATGAATAATGATCAATACAAAAGAGAAAATTGATTTCTAGATTTGCCAAGCTCTGATGCATATACCATATTTGTCTCTTGCAGCCTGCACTTTTCAGGATATGGCATCGACCTAATGGAGCGAGAGGATTCTTGCGCTGCCTTGTCATTTGTGCCCTTGGATCCTTTATGTTTGGTTGGCATGTGCATGAGAAAGCCATTCTGATGGCCATTCTTCCTTTAAGGTGTTAATCTGATGGTATTCTTACATAAGCATGTCCTGCCAGCCGCCTTCTAAAAATGGTCTCTTGTTTTTCAGTTTGCTCGCTGTGGAGAGTAGAGAGGATGCCAGGATTTTTCTGATCCTCAGTATAACCGGTCATTATTCCCTATTTCCACTCCTCTTCACAACTCAAGGTACGCGTCGTTCATAACATCTCACAACAAGAGTTTTGCATCATCACTGATTGTAATTCTCAAACATTTCAATTCTTAATTCCAGAGTTGCCCGTCAAAATATTTCTCATGTTGCTTTTTACAATCTTCAGTCTCACTTCTCTAAAAACTCTGTTCAGGTAAGTACATTAAATTTGGATTATTGGGCTTTATGTTTGAGCAAATGTGATTCTTCATTTGTTTTTCCAGGAAGGGCGGTGCTTTGTTGAACCCGCTGGAAGCGATGTATCTCTTGGGCCTGATTCCTCTTGAGCTGATCTGTGAGTTTGTTTACCCGCTGACAGTCTGGCAGAAGACATTTCCCTTCCTCCCTCTCATGCTCACCTCTGTTTACTGTGCGCTGGGAGTGACATATGCCTTCATCAGACTATACATTTCATTGTTGACATGTTCAGACACCACTAAAAAGATTAAAAAGCAGTGAATGGTGTGATTCAGATGCTGAAGGCTGTTCATTTCTGATGAGTTGGACAAAAAAAATTTCATTGGACCAAAATGAATGATTTGTAGCTGATATCTTGGGGTTTGTTTGGGGATGGTTTGTGGGATATGAGTATCTTGGTTTTCAGTTGTTTATTTCTTTAAACAATGATATAATGTAGCGTATGGATACAAATGTTTATTTTTTTAAGGTGTTTCTATAAATGTATTTGCTTAGTAAACCTGCCTATGGCCTGCAGTGTTGTTATTATCAACTGAAACTATTAAAACTTATTTTGAAATAAAGCTGAAATAAATTAAATACAAATATTAGACTGAAAAACATAAAAATAAAATGTTGATGAAATAAATGTAAGTACTACAATTACTAAAAATGAAATAAAAATAAAGCTAAATAGAAATACTACAAAAGGTAATAAAAATTATGAAAGCACATACCAAAACTAATTAGCATTAAAAATAATAAAAAAATTAAAATATGTATATAAAAAAGCTAATTTAAAATATATTAATAAATACTATAATAGTATACAAATAAAACAAAAATGACCTGCTTTTAAACACTGGTTTGTTTAAACCATTTTATTAATAAGGCAACATAAATATTCCATACCAGTTGACATATTACCTGATTCTAAGTACGGTAAAATGATACCTTATTGTTTTTCCTGAAATATTTCTAGAGTGAAAATTATCAAATACAGAGATTCGTCACTGGAGGCAAGTGTGCAGTGCAGGGTATGAAAACAATAATCTCAAAGCTTCATATCGAGCATTTGTGGCTTCCATTAAAAACATTATTTAGAAAACAAAGAAATCAAAAAGTTCACACTAGTCTTCTTGTGAAGGTGCCAACTCAACATTATAAAAACAGTCATGGAAGTCACATCATGCTGAAGAAATCCCATCTTACTGCCTCAGTTCCGGGGGCCTCATTTATAACACAAAATCCACGGCAACGTTCAGGTTTATAAAATCGATCATTGATGTGGAAAAGTGCTTAGTGTCACTTAAGGTTCTGAGAAGGTGTATGCAGTTTTTTTGTGAGTATGTTTGTTCACACGTACACATATTTGAGGCATGATCTTAGATCAAATGTAGAATGGTTTCTGTGCAACATTTTATAAACAAGGCCCCCGGTCTCTGGTGTGCATCCAGCTGAACAATGTCTCACTAATGTTTATCCACTGTATGCTATGGTTACACAATTAGAATTTAGTGCTAAATGATCAAGCCTGAGTCTAGACAGACATATTGTAACTGTCTGCATATTAGTGATGCTGTTAAAATATTTCCGAGAGTAAAAGCACTTTTAGAGTCCCTTTGTGATTTGCCTGTGTTTTTCAGTGCAAGGCTTATCCAAAGGACTCAAGACTGGTAAAACACAAACACATGCAGACCTCTAAACAGCAACATACATTTAAATATATGAACAACAGAATATGAAATATGAACAACAGAAATATACATTTAAATATGTACATTAAAAATTCAGAATTTTGGGGTCAGTAAGATTTTTTTAAATGTTTTTTTTTGCACTCACCAAGGCTGCATTTATTTCATATTATAGTTAAAACGGTAATATTGTGAAATATTAGAATTTATAGTAACAGTTTTCTGTTTAATGCATTTTAAAGTATAATTTATTCCTGATGCAAAGCTGAATTTGCGTCTTCAGTGTCACATGATCCTTCAGAAATCATTCTGATATGCTGATTTGATACTTTTCTTATTATCAATATTGAAAACTGCTGTGTTGCTTAATTTTTTTGTGGAAACTGTGATACTTTTTTTCAGGATGTTTTGATTAATAGAATAACAGCATTTTTTAGTAGAAATCTTTGGTAACATTATGTTTTTACTGTTTTACTTTTGATCAGTTTAATGTGTCCTTTCACAATAAGATTTTTTTTTCCCCAAAATAAAATTCTTACTGAACCCAAACCTTTGTATACAAGTCTGAAATATGCAGTTTTGCAATAATTTTGAATACTTTTAGTTTTACTGTTTTGACAGCTAAGATTAGATCAGCTAAAAAGACATACGGAAATGCATTTAATGAATTTCTTCTGCACCTACTTTATCAGCTAACTTTATCAGGTAAATTTGATACTTTCCTTTAATAAAGTGCTTTATTTGTGATGTTATATCAGTGGTTCTCAACTGGTGGGTCTCAAATGAGAAATGGGTCTTAGGTCTGTTCTGATGGGTCACGGACAGCAAAATAAACAGGCACAACTTCCCATATGGTTAATAACGTCAAAGATGTGGATGTCAACCTTTTGTGGCCAAATATTGAATGTATGGATTTACCAAATTGTTACATTTCCAATTTAGCCTGGTCATGTTACTAGTGTATACACTAGTAACATGAGTTAGTAACATGACCAGGCTAAATTGGAAATGTAACAATTTGGTGAATCCATAATTGTTGGGCCTATTCTGTTCACTGTAATATACAACATTCTATAGAAATATTTCATTTACAGGTACATTTTGTACAATAAACTATTTTTGTTCTGTGTTGGGTTGCCATTTGATGTCCAGTGTAAAACAGTTGAGAACCACTGCTCTATATACATTAATTTCACAGTGGGCAATTCAGGCCACGTCGGCAATGGACTGTCTCAGAGTTCACTCTCAGACAAATATAGCGATGCCATAAACAGTTCATGGATTAAATGATGTGCTCACCCAATGAAAGTCACTAGACATGCGCTCAGTGTTCTCCACTGAGCCTTTCCTTAAAAAGCCCCACATTGCTCACTCCTAAGCCTTGCCAGCAGTTCATTAGTCTCCTGAATCCCTTATAGCATTAGAAGATCAATGTTCAGCTGAGGACAGCTCAGATGCAAGGCTTGGTATCTCCACTGGGGGTCAGACAGCGCCTTGCTTGGGCAAAAGTCTAAGTTCCCCCGAGAATTTTCTGTTGAGGAAATCACACAGGTGTGGTGGGAAGCTGCATCTGTTCCTCAAGAGTGGGAATACCAAACTCTGAATCCATTTGGTTTTCAGATGGGGAATTTTCGGGTTTCTCTGTCCTTAAGATGGAGTTTATCCAGCCTAACTCGGATTGATTGGTTTCTGTCGCCCTTCGACAATAATGACCAGGACTGGAGTGAGGTCCATCAGTTTCTTCAGCATATCCATAATGTCAGGATGATCTTTGGCTCCTTCAATGAACTCCTCCAGCGTCAATTCACCTGAAGGTTTAAATAAAGAGAGATGTAGAGTATATAAATGCATAATGATGAGGATTATCATAAGTCGACTGGTTCTTACCTTCTCCGTTAACATCAATCTTTTCAAATATAAGAGCGACTATTTCCTCTGGCACAATCTCACGATTTCTTGTGATGTCTTGTATAGCCTGTTGTAGAACAAAAGAACATATAATTTCAGAACTTTTCTAAATAGAAAGATCGATGAAAATCTATTACGATTTCCCATCCCTAGAACTGCAGCATTATTGTATGGAGGAGTCAGGCAGCCACCTGAGGTCATCTGAACATGACACGCAACACTATTTCCACTCTAAGAAGTCTCAGTCTCAGAGACCTCAGTACAGAAACAGCACAAGGAAGACAGTTCTCTAACTAGATTAAATCAGATCATCTAAGTTAAGCAGATTGATCCAGTGTCCATGATAACCTGACCTGACCTGCAGTCAGGTTCTATTTTTAGTTCGTTCACAAAGACCTGATGTGGGAGAAAATATCAATGTAGATAATTCAGTGATTATCCTAAGCAGAGGTTAACATATGGCATCAGTTGCATCCCATATTATGTGCTTATGCACTATTCTGTTACACTTTGTCGTATAAATAGTGCGAGTAGAGTGTTCACACTGAAAATTGCACTTTAAATAAGCGGATGATGCACTTAAATAACCAAAAAACAAAGTGTGGAATTTTGGACACTTCATGCACTCAACTCTCACAGTTTTAATTATGTCGTGAAGGGGTCGGGGCGATCAGACTCCAATTATGAATGAAGCACTACATGGTTGAGTACATAGTGTATAAGTGCAGAGTGTATACTGCATCATTTGGGACACAGCTGTTGAAAAAAACTTTAAAATGTTCACTTACAGTAAATATTGTTTCCAATTCATCCTTGTCAATTTTTCCATTGCCATCCTGGTCAAAAAGTTTAAAGTACCATTTGAGTTTCTGGTTGATTTCCCCCTTGAGCATTAAGCTGATAGCAGCAATATATTCCACAAAATCTATGTATCCATCCTAAAGAAAAGAGAGGGAGAGAGAGAGAGAGGGACAGTTCATATTATAAGATTTTTTGTTAAGCTGTTTTAATATGAACAATCCAGGAGATCCAGGCAAGATCATTATGTTAGCTTGTTTTTTTTTTTAACCTTAATCATTGTAAGCTATTCTTCTCTAAGCTGTATCTCAATGTAGTACTTGACTCAACATATCAGTAAACCAATCAAGTGAGCTTGGAAGAGATACACAAAAAAATGTAACCTCCATATTTCTTATTAAACATCATATATCATATTGCCTGTTGTCGACACAGTCCCCATATAGCAAAATATAAAAATTAAACAAAATGGCCAAAAAATTTAGTTAATATAATGTTAAAATACATTTAGTTGCTAATATTTCCTCATATATGTTTGCCAGTTTTTAGCTATATTATTTTAATATATTTATACTGTCCAAATTGACCCAAAATGCATTTTAAGACTGCATTGGAAGTATTTTCTCAGCTGTTTAAGTACATTTTGTAGTATATTTTGGCATTTGAACAAAGCAAAATGGTAACTATATTTTATATTTTCAATATAAAAAAATTATTATTTTTTATACATTTGACATTGTACTATATATTTATTTATTTACTATCAGCATATATTTGCCATATATTTTGACCTTTTTTTTTTCTTTTTTTTTTGCCGGGTGGGTCAGAAGGCTTTTGAACATATTAAAATAGGTATATTTAAACTGTACATTAAACATGTAAATATTAATATTGTGCAGTTTTATCCAAAGTAACTCAGAAATCAGATATGCATTTGCTGCCTTTTCCGAGTAAAACCTGCGTAAATGAGAAATGGTTTACCAGCAGAATTTGCTTGTTTTACCAATCTGATCTCTGGTGCACAAGTTTATTTGAAACATCCATTTAAGATCAAACAATAAATGATAGCTATGTAACAGGTCTGGGAAAGATTATTTGCAAGATTGCAGACTTGATTGATATTACATGCAAATGTAACCAAGATAAATCACTTTAAGAATGAATCCTCACCCCATCCATGTCGAAAGTGAAGAACACTTGGTCCACATAACTGTTAGCATCCTCATTCATGCCCTGCAGTCCCAGGATGGACTTGAGCTCAAAAAGTGTGATCAGGCCTGATGGAGACTCCCGCATGAACTTGTTGTACCAGTGGTGCATGTCTTCAGCGAGGATGTCGTCCAGACTTGCGTGTGTGTTCCCCATGGCTGTGCCCTGCAGCCCTCGCTGGTCCAGGCGGTTGCAGGCCTGTGAGCTCTGATGGCGAGGTGCAGACTGGCCTCCAGGATACTGAATGTCTGAACCTATTAGATCCAGGTACCAATAAAAAGAGGTGGCACCTTAAAATAACAACTGCTAATGGGATAATGGAAAGGCCTGACCGTTAAAGAGTAACTGGCACAGAGTAGAGAATGCTTATATAACAGCGTTCAGCCTCCAGATGAACCGTTTGTGCGGTCATTGTAGTGCAGAGTGCATCAGAGGCCAACTCTCTCACTATTTTTTATTACAGGCCTGGGAGGTCCAACAATTATAGTTATCCATCCGTCTCTCAATGCAAACTTTAAATAACTCTTATTTTTAGAAAATAAGTTTAAAACTTCAATAGGAGTGATACAATTCTGGCTGATACTGATTAATGTTTTCATATCATAGGTGATAATGACATTAAAATTCTATAGTATTTTGTCTGAATATATAAAAAAAAAGCTATAAGCAATAATTTTAAAGACTACAAGTAAATATTGGCATTGCAACATAAGTGTGTGTGTGTGTGTGTGTGTAAAATGGATATTCATTTTGTAATTTGCTATTATGATTATTTTCATATTATGACTGATAACACATTAAAATTCTATACTATTTTGTCTGAATATTAAAAAAGTAAAAAATTAAAACTAACCAATCGTTTTAAAGACTAGAATTTAGGCATTGCAACATTACTTTATATATATATATATATATATATATTACATTTCAAAAGTGCTATTAAATGATTTTTATGAATTATTATTAAATATATATTTTTAATTTAGATTATATTCAAAAAATTAAATATTGATAAAAAAATGGCAAATATTGACCATTAACTGATACAGGAGAAACTAATAATGTAGTTTCTGATCATGCAGAATCAACATATTTTATACTTTATAAAAGTATATTATTGTAGGATTTATTGTTTTGCATAATTCATGCATGAATTCAATTGATTTTTTTATGCAAATAAGATGTTTTGCATAACCAGCTAAACATTTTTACAAAAACAGCAAAATCCAAACTAAAACGTTTCATATCTTTAGTTTTACAAACAAAAATCAGATGCAAATTGTGTAGTTCCATTTTAAACTGGAAACTTAACTGAAAAAAAGAAAACTAAATTGTTTAGTGATCATAGCAAATGTACAATCACTATACTGTTGCAGGTGAGAAACTTGCTGTTCGCTTTCATTTTCTGAATTAAATAGAAATGAAGAGTGAGAAAACATTTTTTTTTTTTGCAATTTATGGGTAATGGAGTTGTCACATAACACTTAAATGCACATGCTGTTGGTGATATGACCTGATGATCTCCCAGCCTCGTTTTGTCCGCATGCCAGTCCGATCACTGACTTTTCTCACTTGAAAGTGGTGACGATGCAGATCTCTGCTCTTCGTTAGGGTCTTAATGTGGTTTGTATCCACTGCAGTAAATGGGATTAAGTGACTGTAGTCATTAGCTCAAACGTTCATTGTGAGCATTAGCCTGAACCTCTCAACTCATTACTTTCCTGCCATTTCTAAAGAATTAAGATAAATTTCCTATGCTGCGATTAGCAGCAGCGACTCTGTCAAACGCCATGTGAAGGAACAAAACAAATTAACACATTAAGGATCAAAGTACAACACGTGCAAACGTACATAATTATATAAAAAACAGTGAAATGTGATTAGCTCGTGTGCTATGCATGCTCAGACCTGACACAGAGAACAAGAGGAGGATGTTACTTATCTTTGAAAAAGATTTTATAATAGTATCAACTGTAATAAAACTATAATTATTTGTAAAACATATATTGTCCAATCAGAACAGTAGTAAAGCAAAAAGTGAACAGGCTGCAATTCCACCCAATAGTCACTTCTGTGAAAATCATTTTCAAATTCTCATAGCAATGGTTATTATCCTTATCAATTTCATTTGTTTATTTTTACATCACACTTTCCCGTGACAATATTAGCAATCAGGACAAACCAAAAAGTCTGCTAGTATTTCAGTAAAAGCCAGATTAGGAAACATGAGTTGATCCACAGTAATCCTTCCTCCCCTGACCTTGAATATCTGATTCCAATCTTTAATTAATCTCATTGCCATTACTGGACTATATTGAATCCTTTCACAACTTAGAAAATCAGCATGATATTTGGGTCTATGACATATATATATATATATATATATATATATCTGTAATAGTTTGAATATTAAAACAGAACACATGCTTAATGAGCGAGATTTAAATGATAATCTGTGCCTCACTAGAGCTTCCGTGAGGTCACCACAGATCCCAGAGATGAGAACAGGCCTAACGCTGAAAATCTGTCAGCGCCCTGATTACAAGATTTTAGAAGAGAAATAAGAAGTTTCTGGTACTTTTGCTTTGAACGTATATGTGCATGTTTTTAGCTAATATTTTGTCTAGAGGCCAAAAATAGGACCAGCCAGGGTCATGACCTCGAGGTTCCATCTCAATGAATGATCCTTAATGATATTTTTACATCCAACATTGCACAGAGAAAACTACAATATTTTCCAATGAAATGTGGAAATGATTTTTTTCATACTCCCATTTTTTATTTTCTGAGTCTCAAAGATCAACTATTCATATTTTTGGATAGGAATACAACTATAGACAAAAACAGAATAAAAAAAGTCCTTTAGTGAAGACTATGAACTATATACAAAAGTATTTCTCAAACTAGTGTACATTCACACAAGCGGCTCAGAACAGAGGTATTACCAAAATACAACTGTACAGAAGAGAAAATACTGTTGTTCTCTGCACCTGCAGGTTTCACTTGCTCATTCAAACGACTCGTGTTTGAAGTCTAAAACCAACTTATTCACATTATTCATCTTCTCTTGATGTCTTTGCTTTGGTTAAGCAGTGAGTTGTTCGGTCTGAGGCAGATCTGACCTTTTTCTCTATTTAGAGACTTTATACTCCTGCAAAATATAAATAATGAGATAAAATGAAACAACAAGTTGGTGCATGTAACTAGTGCGAACGGATATGAATCGCACTCACTTGGCTCTAATGGTTTACTTCATCTTCTTTCTGTTCCTCTTCTTTCTCATCTGTTGTGTCAGGTTCTGTTTGTGGTTGCGTGACTTGCTCTTCACGTGTTTCTTCTGTACTGTTAGCCAGCTGTGGTTCATCTTCACTTTTCGCTTCCTTTGTCTCTGGTTCGGTTTTGTCTTCCTTTGTCTCTGGTTCGGTTTTCTCTTCTTTGTCTTCTGGCTCTGTTTTCTCTTCTTTTTCTTCTCCCTCTTCCTTTTCTGAAGTCACAGTCTCCACTTTGTCCTCCAGTTCTGGCTTCTCAGAATCTGTGGATTTAGTTTCCTGCTCAATCTGTTCTTTAGAGGAGAGAGATTCTGCATCTGGTGACGTCTTGTGTTCTTCAAACACGTCTCCTTCGTGCCCGTTTGGAGTCGTTTGATCGAGGGTGGCTGTTTTATCCACCTCTTCTCCGCCTTCATCTGCACTGGACTTCCTGTGTCGGCGAGACGGTGGGCGCCGCTTGATGGAATGTCGAGCTCTACCCTGCGCAGATTTCAAAATACTTTTGAATTCAAACACTGTAACAGTTTTTATTGGTTTGAATTTCACTGACATGTGAAATCATATGAAGCCTCAAACCTTGTTGATGCTTTTGAGAACAGTTCCCTCGGCGGGACCCTCAAAGCTGGCAGGGGTTTCCTCTTGTTTGGGTGGGACAGTTGCAGGAGGACTAGAGGGGCTGCTGGGAGAGCCGGGGGAGAAGGACGGCACCGGTAACTTCACCACCCCTGGGCTCTTTGGGAAGGGCGGAGGTCCCGTGGGAGAAAGCGTAAGGCTGGCCTGTGTGAAATGAGATGGAAAATCACTTTCATTATCTGAAGCAATACTGACCTCTGTCCACTAGAGGGAAACATTGTTGTGTAAGACTAGGAAACCTGCAGTTTCTCAATGAGGGCAGAATTTCTGTTCTTCCTGGTTGATACCGTTTCAGCTCCTTTCTGAATGGATAAAAAATAAATCAGTTAGGTAAATGTAAAAAAGTTTTAACAATACTAATGTTTTATATTGAGAAAACGCTTTGAAAATCTGCATCACTGCCACAAAGCGTGTATTTTGATTTGAGGTAATAGTGTTCAAACATATTTTTTTACATGCACTCAGGTACTAAGGATAATGTTTTAACTACACTGTAATGAAAGCTAGTTTTATTACTGACAATGTAGGTGTTTTTTTCCCGTCAATCCCGGATCGTCTCACCTCATCCTGGCCTTGACCTGCGTCATTACCAGCAGGCAGCGGCAGAGAGCGTGGGGGTCTCCTCCTCACAGGCTTGTTCTGAAACAAAAGAAGAGCTCAGATCCACATGCCTAAACACATACATACCTTACTACCAAATTACTTCCACAGAATTCTAATGATCAAAAAAAAAGAAAAGAAAGAAAGAACCCTCCTCAAACAAATAAATATGAATATTTACTATTTTAAAAAATAAAATAAATTAATAAAAATATGAATTAATACATAAAGCAGTTGTAGAAATAAATAATATAATTAATAAATCAAATTAATAAAAACATTTAATTACCAATAATATTTAAAAAATAAAAACAAACACAAATAAAAATTATATATTTGTAATAAAATAAAAACAGTCTATAAAAATTTAAAAACTAGTAATAAAACAATATATAATATTTAAAAAATAATTATAGAAATATACTACAAAACAGAAACAGAAAAAAAAACTATTACGATATTAAAAAAAAATCTAAATCAATACATAATATTAATTACATAAAATAATAAAAATATTTAAAATAAAACTAATTAATAAACATAAGAAATTAATAAAACTATTTAAAAATCCTATCTAAAAATAAAATACATTTTAAAAATTACACATGACTAGATCAAACATTGAGATATGGCCACACATGACTGAAACAGACTTTGTGAGGGGAAAAAAAACACTATTGTATATACTTGAGTGTTTGAAACGAGGAAATGTTTAAGAAATGCAACTAAAGTGAGCGACAGGGCTTACAAAGGGGAAAAAGGCAGGAAAGTAGTAGTAGAAACAAGATAACACATCTGTCACCTGCATAGACATGCAGCATAGTATTCCTGCATTGCATAACCCTTATTAATATCTGTGTTTGAGGACGCCTTCCTTCGGTGTCTGTTTCCTAAGCGATAGAATGACACTTTGCCAAGCAGTTCATGAGAATTTTCATTACTAGTCTTAACATTAATACCTAGGCACATATAACTAGAGTGGCACATTCATAAAGACAAAAATCTGGCTGGCACAGGACTAAAAATACACAGCAAAACTTCCAAAGAATGAGACGAGGAAATTTGCTTCCTTTTCTACAATATAAGGGTGACCAAGAACTAACCTGGAGATTTTCCCCTGAATTATACACTTCCTGTTTAAATGTACACAGAGGGTATGTAGAAACATGTCTGTGTCATAAAATTTTACATTCTAGCCTTAAGTACATGCTATACTGCAATACTTAATATACATACATACATTCCTTTGCTATGGATAAATAACCTCACTTTCCATTTTATTTTATTTATTTTTTTTAAATATATTTTTTATTTATATATGTTTTTATCCACACTAAGCTTGAGAAAAAAGAGAGTAGAAAAACTGAAGATTAAAAACAAAATGGTAAACTATAAGCAAAAGCAGGAAAAAATAAAAAGACTTTGTTAAAGTCATGAAAAAAGGAGATGGGATGTATTAGGAAGTTCAAGTGCGAAAGCAGAGAGGATGTGATCATATTCGGATAATATGAAACCTCACCACTTCAGCATCTGTCATATGGGATATTGGACAACTGAATTTTCCAGCTAGTTCAGCCACAGAGCGCTTTTTTACAACAGAATGCTCCTGAAATACAAAAATGTTAGTGTATGAATAAGAACGCCCCCTTCTTTTTGATATATTTTCTGTAATATTAATCTAAAGCATTCAAATCCATGGCAAAGCCCTCTAAAATCAATTTATTAACTGTAACAACACCTGCCACCTTTATAAATGCATATAACAAATTTTCTTAAACATGTATGAAAACACACACAATATTGCAAAGGGCAAAACAACACCTTATATTAGAGGATTTTAGTCCAGCTTTGACTTTTTAATCTTCTAGTAAAGATTTCTAATTACAAGCCATTAGGTTCTGTTATGTTGACTTCAGTGACGCTGAGAAAATGTCTTGTTTTTCACCACAGGAAACCACAATCGTGAATGCTCATTTGAGCAAAGTGATGAAAAGAGTGTATTTCAAAGGAAATCTTTGAGAAAGTGCTTTTTGAGCCATGCAAGCATCCTCAGGGGGACACAGGGGGCTCAGTCGGGTATGACTTCAGCCTGCTGTTATCATTCCAATCTCAGGTTCGTCCATCTATGACCATTAGCACTCTCACTATCAGTGAAGGGAAACCAGAGCTGCCTTGTCAAAAGTGATAGCAGAATGTGGTATTTTAGGCCTGAGGCAATGTCTATGGTCTTACACGACTGTTTGTTTTCAAGACGTTCAGTCTCAGAGCTTTGTGGGAACCCACCAACACTAAGCTGCATGCAGTCTATACTTACAGGATGTTAGTTATACAATGATGAGGCAACTTAAGATAAGACTGAAGTATATAAGAATAGTCAAAAACAGGAAGGGTGCTTGAGCAAGCCAAACCACTTTTGAACAAAGTTAATTATGAATACAACTTTTCTAATAAAGTTTCTCAGTCTGCAGGTAAAAAAAAATGTTGGTTACACTTTACTTAAAGCCTTTATGTATAAGGCATTATAAAGGGTTATTAAAGGGTATAACGTATTATAACTTTTCATAATGTTTGTTGTAATACGTGATTTCTTGTAAAAAATTATAACCGAATTTTAAATGCATAGTGAAACAATGAATTGATGTGCGTTACGATGTATTAACTGTGGTTACAATTATTCATGAGACTGTGCAACAAATTAAAAGGTGCATTACAAGGCATAATTAATGGATTAAAACTACTTTTATAATGCATTTTACATAAAGGCTTTAAAGGGTTAGTTCACCAAAAAATGAAAATTCTGTTATTAATCTCTCACCCTCATGTCATTCCAACCTTCGTTCATCTTTGGAACACAAAGTAGGATATTTTTTATCATATTTTTGACTCATTGTTTACATTCAGTATGCGTGCGCTGTCTACTGAACGTAAACAATGCTGATTACATTGATTATGTTCTGGTGTACTATCAAAAAATGGCAGAAGGCGGTAACTTGCGGAGAAGAATTGTTGAATAAATTATGTTATTATTGTTTTCTTTGCACACAAAAAGTATTCTCGTAGCTTCGTCAAATTACGGTTGAATGTCACATGGACTATTTTACAAATGTCCTTGCTACGTTTCTGGACCTGGGAACTTTGCAGTTGCATTGCTGTCTATGGAGGGTCAGAGAGCTCTCAGATTTTATCGAAAATATCTTAATTTGTGTTCTGAAGATAATTGAAGGTCTTAAGGTCGGGACACACCAAGCCGACGGTCGGCGAGAGGGAGAACTCTAATTGGATGTTTGGTTTAGCGAACGAGTCAGTGCCCGAGAATTACAGTGAAAGTGATGAAAAAAAAGCACGTAAATGAAGACGGTACAGACAGAAGGCTGTTTAAATGTTATGCAATCTTTCTCAATCGTTCTAATACGCAAATGTTTTCATAACAACATGAGACGCTTAAAATGATTAAAGTTATCAACGTTACTGATATTCAAAATGGTAAGCAAGCACTGCTTTGTTTACGTTTCGTATATCTGCGTTTATCTTGTATATCTCTGTTTCGGTTTCTCCTTTGAATGACGAAGATATACTATTGATAGCTGCTGAAATAGACAGGCCTAATTCCTCTCACGCATGTGCAGAACGCACGTTAGTTTGCCGTCGGCTGTAGTCTGTGTGGTGTGTTGGAGCGCAGCTTTTTAGTCCGACGCTGCCATTCACTCAACCGATTCATTCAAAAACACCCATTTAGCCAGGAACAAAACAAGTGACTACTGTCTTTATGAGTGAGTCATTGAATAATTTTGGATTCAATGATTCAAAAACAACTGATTCAATAACTCGACTGATTCATAAACACTGATTGTTAGCCTGGTAGCCCTTTTTATTTACTTATTTATTTTTTTAAATAGGCACATGACAGCCAGCTGCTTATTGAAAAAGCCAAATAAGACCTGGTAAACACCTGGGACCATGATGCATTCAGGCCTCTATTTAAAAAAAAAAAAACACCCTCTTTTGCCCAGCCTCTTTCTGTCTCCTCTGCTCTCAGTCCTGCCTGTGCCTGCTGCCCATGTGTTCCAGCTCCACTAGATCCACTCCTCTTTAAGATAAAAGCATTCCATCGTGACATCATTTGCTCTATTTAGTGCCCAAGATGGACAGAAAAAAAGCTTGTTCTGTGAAATAGCTTGTTGCTATTTTAAATTGAGCCATGTTTACAATTCACTGATATAGCAGTGCAACCCTCAAAATTTGATATTCCATGTTTCTGAATAGAAATGACTCGTAACAGAAACAGATTTAAGCAGTTTAGCGCATATCAAGCAGTTAGGCATGTATTTTGTCACCCAGCTCACTTCAAACTCCAGCCTGAGAAAACATTCTCCCGTGTGACCCCCAAGAAACATTCACAGTAATTCTTAGTGTCACTGACAAATTTATGCTAACCGCCAAAAACAACATGGGAAGATGATGAGGACCTGCCCCTGAGACTGAAGCGCTCCCAGAGCGGAGCTCCCATGCCTGACATGCAACGTAAGAGCATGCTTGCCATTTTTAACAGCAGCAACTGAGAAACTCCTTCATCCAGTTCCCCTCTATAATCAAATATTTGGTTTTACAGTATATTATGCAAATATAAACATAATGTGACATTGCTAACATGTATTTCTTCTCTACTCTGTGGGAATATTTTACAGAGAAAGGAATATTTCACCCAAAACTGAAAATTTGCCATTAATTTACTCACCCTCAGGCCATCCAAGATGTAGGTGACTTTCTTTCTTCAGTAAAACAGTAAAGATTTTAGCTGAAACTGTCGTCCTTGTTGATTTATAATATGCAAATAAATAAATAAATAAAAAATGCTCATGCTAATGAAATATGCACGTACGTTAACTGACACTTGTTGTTTCCAAAAGGATTGTCACTACACTCATCCTGGATAAGCAAAAGTAAGTACCATTTTAATGAAAAATACAATACAAGTAAAATATATTGGTAAAACTAAGCCACATTCGGCACACACGTCCTCCCTCTCTGTTGGAGACAACAACAGTGTCAATGCAGAGAAAGCATGTCCAGGACCATTCATTTGAAGTTATGGATTATGTTGTAAATAACATTCACTTCCTTACACAGACCAATCATTTCACTTCATAAGACCTCAATATATCATCATGAGCTGCAGATGAATTGTTTGTTTTTGTATCTGCTTTTTTTAACTCTCAAAATGAAGGTGCCTGTTGACTGGCTTTTTAGTTGAAACGGTGGTCCTTGGTGATTTATCATATATAAATCACCAAGGACCACTGTTTCAACTAAAAATCTTTACAACTTTACTGTTCTACTGAATAAAGAAAGTCACATACATTTTGGATGGCCTGAGGGTGAGTAAATAAGCAGCACCTTTTCATATTTGGGTAAACTATGTCTTTAAAACATTGAACATAAATGACAAACGGCATGGTCTTTACTTTTGAGAGGTTTAATGCAGACGCAGTGTATATCTCATATGTTAAGTACAGGGCACTGAGCTCATTACTACTCATTTAAAGCAGGGTGTGGGCAGCTCTTCCTTTGAGACCCAGTGGGTGGTGAGATTTACAGCATATGTGTGTGTGTGAGTATGGGTGTGTGTGCCCCACAGCTGTGCCTTTGCACACATTTAACACACACACACACACCTGCAGAGATGACCCCTGAAGGTGACATCACTGCTGCAATCGCCACTAATAATTTCTTCAACAATTTTACTACCTCAATAAACACTGTTAGCAACAAAAGACAGATTCGTTCCAAAGCTTAGTTTATCTTTACAAGAGTTGACAGCAGTCAGATGACACAGAGTGAGTAAACAATGCAACAATCAATCAATTCAGCATGAGCCTTTCTTCATCTCCAAAACAGAGGCATGATCATGATGACATACTCGCTTTTAAACTGCACTGCAGAGCTGGAGCAAGAATCAGCTCATTAAGCATAAGGCCATCATGAGTGTGGGAGCAGTTACGTGTAAAAAAACATCTAAGTTAGGCTCTCGGGTATTTGGTTTGCGTTTCCTCTTCAACTGTTTCAGCCACATTGTTACCAGGGGCATTTTGTCAGAGGCAACAAGGGAGGCAGTATCTCTTCAAAAAAATAAAATAAAAATTAAACGTTTAAAGATTTGAATTTCAAGTAACACTTTCAACTGATCAAGTGGACTTTTACATTGTTACAAAATATGGTAACACTTTAGTATAGAGACCAATTCTCACTATGAACTAGTTGCTTATTAGCATGCCTATTATTAACATATTGGCTGTTTATTAGTACTTATAAAGGCACACATTCTGCAAAACCATATTCTACATCCCTAATCCTACCCAATACCTAAACTTAACAACTACCTTACTAACTATTAATAAGCAGCAAATTAGGAGTTTATTGAGGCAAACGTCATAGTTAATGGTTTGTTAATAGCGAGAATTGGACCTTAAAATAAAGTGTGACCCAAAATATTTATATTTAAATAATGTTTTTTGAACTGTTTACTTGAATTAAGCAGCACAACTGTTTTCATGTTTGATAATAATATGAAATATTAATATGGATGAACTCAGCATATTACAACGATTTCTGAAGGACCATGTGACACTGAGGACTGGAGTAATGGCCCCTGAAAATTTAGTGTTGCCATCACAGGAATAAATTACATAAAAAAATTGCAATAATATTTCTCAATATGTCTGTTTTTACTGTATTTTTGATCAAATAAATGCAGCATAAGAGACGTTTTTTCAAAAACATTAAATATCTTATACTCACCCTAAGCTTTTCAACAGAAGAGAGCCTCTGAGGTGACCTGGTTTTTATAAATACTAATATAACCATACAAAAATGTGATCACTTTACATTTATATGGTGTTGCGTCTGTCTTTAACCTGGAAACTGTGAAAACATCAAATGTGACTGGAACATTAAAATCATTACGTTAAAAAAAAAAATAACGAAACTCAACCCAAACACGCTCCTCATTTTAGCAGTCCACCAGTACACGCTGCTGATTATGACCCAGAGAGTGGAAAATGGAATCTTATTATTGTCCCACAAAGAATCTGTTGTATGTCTGAGGGTTGAAGGACGTGAGGAAGCAGCCATGATTCAATTTACACGGAAATACATCCCCTAATATGAAAGGATGCACAGGGAGGAAAGAGGATTTCCATTATAAAACCCAAAACTTGTTCTACAGGAGGCCGTGAACGCAGACACTTCTACCTGCATAGACTTAACCTTGTGTGTTTTTGCTCTTCAAAACATATCAGAATCCAATTTATAATGTAGAGGTACAACCTGCATTCTCAGCATTGCTGCATGGGATGCACAGTGGGCATAAGTATAAGGATAAAGATAAAGAAATTCATAACTGAGCAAATGAGAGGTCAACTCAAAGAGGTCTGTCCTAGCCATCATCCACCTCAGTTGCAGCTGGGCTGGTGCAGGACCCTAGTTGTGATTTGCTCTATGCTTGCAGGCTCTCGTTTCAATATCCGTGACACTGTAACAACATTGAGAGGCTAATGGCACCACAAGAACAAGCACAGAGCCAAGTCCTTACCAACTATTCTGAGCTGGGATGTCAAATTCAACACCCATTACTCTTATCCAAATTATATTATATCCAGTCCATTATGAAGTCCATTCTAAACTTTTAAAATGGACAAAGGGATAGTTAACTCTTTAATATTTTGAAGAATGTTGGTAACCAGTTTTGGTGACCACTGACCTCCATTCCAAAAAAAGATGACAGATTTCGCATTTCAGGTGAACAATCCTTTTAAGAGCCCTCAAAAAATAAAAATAATAATAATTAACAAAAAGGTCAATGGTCACTTGCAAAACATCTATAACATATTTACAATTATATTTCCTTACAAAAACTTAATTTAATGATAATACATAGCAACATTTAAAAAGCAGACAATAGAAAAAGATCTGCTGCTAGCTGAGTCATGCTAACTAGCCAAACCTTGACCTCTTTAGTTAAAGTTAGCTAAATGTCTATATGTGTACAGCTAGTGACCCAAATAACACTCATGGTTAATGCCACCAACATTTGAGGTTTGTTACACCCACAATAATGCAAGGTCGCATGTTATGTACAACAAAACCACACATTTTCACACTTGTATAGACTATGTCTATGGCCTAAATAGCCATTTCTTTATTAAAGGCAGCAGAGTTCAAGGAAAATCACATTCTTGTAGAGTGATCTCTATCCAAAAGTGCCCCAGTACTATGACCTCATATACTGGCTCAGAATACTTGGAGCGGATGGTGTGCTGGAAAAGTCGAGGCTTCGCAAAACACTCTGGTGTGAGTCAGTGAGTTATGATGACGGACTCCACCTCACACCCAGATCACATCAGGGTCCAGGTCTTGAATCAGTCACACAGTGTTCCAGGAGTATGTAATGACTCCATCTACAGAATAGAAGTCCACTTCCTGTGACAGGACAACCTGCATCCACTTGACATTATCTGGCAAGGTCTCATTGATTGGAATGACTATGAACCAAACAACACTTTAAAATCATGCCATGGAAAAGACATGGACACTGAAGTGTCCTTCACTGAACATTTAAATCACTTGCTAATACTCCAAATGAAGTCATGTCCCTGAATTTTGAAGCGTGGCTGGGACAAGTTCACACCCATATGCTCTCACAGTCTCCCAGCACAAAGTTCAACAAGTTTTTTATGAGGTAATGAATGATCCCTCTCCTAAATGCACAGAAAACTCTCCAGTACAAAGAACAAACCATATACAAGCCTTTTGGGGAGGAAACTTGTTGTAGTTGGTTAATGTTGTGTTGCAATAGTATTTTCCTTCTCCAAATCTCTCGGTCTCATCTATGAACATACTCTGTGGTTGCGTACAGCTCTGACAAGAGAGGGCCGTTGCCCTAACAGCTGCTGAGGTGGGACTGACACCGACCCGCATGCTCACATAGCTGACATTCAGGAGATAATCAACTTAAATATCCCAATGTCCACACAGTACAGTGCTCTGAGAGTCAATATGACCCAATATAAAGCTGTAAAACAGACAAGCTTTCAATGAATTCAATCCAGTCTTCACAACTCCTCTAGCAGCCAAGATATATATTTTTAAGGTACATCTTTATATGTGGCTCAGCTCGCAATATATTCACAAAGAATGGTTCCTCTGGCTTAAAATATGCAAAAGTTGACTATCATAATAAAATGAGTTGAGAAATCAATTTATTTTGTCTTGCTTCTGAGATTTGTGCTATTTGGCATTGCATATCTGAGCAAACAAACAGTTCTCCTGACCACAACGTAACCAGACAACAGAAGCACATGCACAGTCAGTTATTTTGTATGTTACACATTCACTCTCCAAGAAGCAGCAGCACTTTAAATTTAGCTTTAAATATTATGTTATAATATTGTGCAACGCCATACTGTTCCCTCAGTCTGAACGATTAGTAATTATAACAAACATCTAACATGATAAAGCACCAAATATTGCACACTATTAATGCTGATGAGTGACTTTAACCCATTCATTTTCCGATGTTTCCAAATGCATACTCATTTGCATAAAAAATGCATTTAAAAAATGCATTAAATATTAATAAACATTAAGTATATCTTAAAAATGTATTCTTTTCCATGAAATAAAAAAAACACTTAAATTTTAGACAACATTAATTGTTGGATTTTTAGGCATTTATTTTGGTATGTACAACTCAAACAAGAACTGATATCAGTAATATTCAGAGATTTTATTAAAATGAGCAATTTGCAAAAGCCACTGAGTTATGTATGGCAGCTTCAGTGGGATATAATATATAGAGCGGCGAGCCTATGTAGGTCACAGTATAAAAGCATCCAGAAACCTATGGAAAATGTCATAATTTGCCCACAAGTCACTAAAACTGCACTCAAAATATATAGCAAGCTGTCAAAGCTCTTTAAATAGGCTGTCTATTTGTAAGCCAATTCTTTTTCTATGATCACTCAAAAATGTTCAGTGATGGAAAAAGTGGTTTGAGCATTCAGCCACTTTATTAATCACAAACTGTATGGTGAAATCAGTTGTCAAAAAACCTCCAAATCTGCAAACACAAGCACGTGGGTCCACCATCCAAACCCGCCATTTTAATCTGTAATACGGATGAGGTTACACCACTTCCTGTGTCAGTTAGCTTGCTGCCATTCCAGTCATACTTTCTTTCTAACTTGAGACATGTAAGGGAGGCAGTGTCAAGTCAACAGGATTCACTGGTCAAACAAAATTCAAAGAGTTACTGGCACAAACACAACAATAAAACTGCTAGCACTGATAGCAGCCTCTGCAAACAAGGTTATGTAAATCGATGGAGGTTTGCAGGTGGCTTGGCCAATCTGAATGACATAGACACATAGCTATGCTTTATTCATCTTTCACCCACTGACTCCAAACTCACATATGACTCAAATACATGCTGAGAGTGTTATGTGGAATGTAAACCGTTATCTCTTAACCTTGACAGCACATATTTTAAACCATAATTAATCTGTCTGTAGTAAAAAACAAAAACAAACAAAAAACCCCATTATGCATTAAAATGATTCAAACCTGAACTCATTTAACCCAAATGTGTGATAAATTAAAAACTATGAAATGTGAAATGCAAACATATTATGCATACAGTGGAGTACACAATCTAATTTGAACCTGAAAATAAAAGTTTTAGAATTTTCGAAATTTTTCAAACATAAATGCTATGGTGTAAACTGAATAAGGCATATTCAACAATCATAAAGTTTTACACAAAAGCGTGGAGTTCATGCAGCTTTAGTATTGTTGTTATTAAAGCAATGGGACAAACCAATATAAAATATATATACATATATATATATATATATATATATACACACACACACACACACACATATTGAAACGTTATTTATTTTTTTAATTTGTACTTAAATTGCTGATCATTTATAATGAAAATGTATTCTGTAAGAAAACGAAAACAGGCTATAGCATAATGCAATTATTTCTGACATCTATAATTGCTGATGCTTTGCCATCTTGAATCATCTCATGGACCGAAATGCAACAAGTTTTTGTTTACTCTGTAGCAGACAACGTGTGAAAAGCAGTATAGAAAATAAACTTGAAAAGTCTGAAAAAAAAGGCAACGACAACGTTTTGAAGCGCAAGCACAGTAAATAATTTCATACCTCCATCTTGCAGCGTTGTTGGCGTGTTCTCAACTTCTTGTCGCTGTTTTGGTGTGACACTTGCTGAAGTAACGCGCGCTCTCTTTCTCCTCACACGAGCGCGCGCGCTCTCTCTCACAAGTCAAGAGGGTGGTCGTTAGTTATATTTAGGTCTGACTCTTACAACATTTCCATGGTCAAAAGATTGTGCCATACTCTGCTAAAAAACTGTTGCAGTGAAATGGCCTGCAGTTTCTTACATATTTTCCCAGATTGTAGAAACTACTCATGAAATCTCTGTGCTGTGAGTGCTGAAAATACCGTTAAGGTGCACTAGGTTTTTTGCAGAAATGTTTCACAAAGAACAGTACTTTTGACAAATATAATTAAAACTGTGTAATATCAAGAAGACTCTATACATATGTTTTCTACAAACAGCGGTTTTATTCTACATTGAGCAGGTCGCCCCCTCATGGGCTCATGAGCCATATTTACATCACGACAAGCCATGGAATTGACAAAACTACTTCAACTACCAATAATACATTATTTTTTTTAAGTGATTTTCAAAGCTTAAGACACTTTATAAAGATGTAAAAGTACATCTAAAAAAACAATATAAAAAACACAATATGGGCCACTATGGGCCCTTATAAGGGGGCCTCGAGATAACAAAACAGAGCTGCGTTAACAGCGTAGTGCAGAAGTGTGTGATCACAGAAACAAAACAGCTTCATTGCAGCATCAGAGGTTAGCAAACATTTCTTACATACAGACCATCAGATCAGTATCAAAAACCACTGGTACTGTTGGGATGAATAGGTTAAATGAAAACAAAACTTTATATGCATGAATATACCTGAAGTTACAGTTGGAGTGTTTAAATTTGGTCTGTTAACACCCACATGATACTAATAGGCTAATAGTTTATATCAATGATTAATATAAATGAAAGAGATTTCATTAAAAGACAAAGTATTAGACTCTGAGCTTTTAAAATATCAAAAGATATTATTGCTTGGTGACTTACAGTAAACTTAAACACTGCTGCCAAAATTGCTGTATAGAGCTAAAAACGCAGTCTAAGATTGTGAGGCACAACCTGTGTGTTGATGCAGAGGATGTTTCTTGCGCAGTACGCACCGTAATGGGTGGAGCTTTAAGAAGGGAACAATGGTTTAGTGATAGCTAACACTTCCATTTATGGATGAAATGAAAGAGGAAACAGCATTTTTTTTTTACAGACTGTTCAATGTTTATGTTTAAACAAAACAATTGCTGTGGAAACCGTTTCCTTGACATCTTCTCTCTTTAAGCATTGTATCTTAAAAAGAAAAATGTGCACTGCAATATACATGGGATGCATGCTTTTTCTAATGAGATCTGACCAGTGACCATGACATTTACTATATTGTAACTATAAACAACCCCCCCAAACCCCCCAAAAAGTTTGAAAGTCAGTTTCACTCTGAGCATGAACAGTGGAAGGATGTGCAGATGTGAAAAAGATAAAGTGATATTCACCATACAAAACTGAGCTTCTTCGTGTGAAATCAGATGACAAACAGTGCTGATATCTACCACAAAACACAAGTGTGTCAAGTATGAAAACCTAAACAGGGGAATGTGCACGGTTTTAATGAGGCTACAAGGAGAGCTGCGAAAAGCAGGTGTATGCAGGAAGGCACATGCTTTGCTAGCATTACTTATGCTTCCTGATTGCGCAGACTTTAACATGGGACTCTGCAGACACGTGCCATAGACGCAATACAGGATTAAAACAAGTTTAACTGAAAATATAATACATGCTATAGTACACACCTATGAGTATAACAACATTGTTAACCATGCTAATATTTAGGCATTCAACACCATAATACTGAGACGGTATTTCCACTAACAGTGAATTAAACTAGAAGAAAAAAAGTGACTTGCAATCATTCAGTTTCAGAGAGCAGGTGAAAGTCAGGGAATGCAATCTATGGCTAAGCTGCAAAGTTAACTTTATGGAAGTAAGCAGTGACACAACATGACAAATGGCAATAGAAGTGCAAACAGTGACGTAAATAGCAGGTTCATTACAAGCTCAATCAACAGCACTGGTGGCATTAAAAAGTTGGAAAGTTGTAATTACAACTTTTGGTGCATTCAGATTACAACAAAAAATATTTTAACTTTCTACAAAATTATGAATAAAAAAAAAAAATGCACATCAGATGCTTTGTTTTTTAAAAAAATTTTTTTTTTTTTCCACATTTATAAAAACAGTAAACTAAATTTGTATATTCTATATAATTTGTACATTATATATATTATATATCAGGAATTGTACAACACTACCGTATATTGTACATGCAACTAGTTTCATTGTAAATGAAAAACAAACAAACAATTGCAACAAATTTACCATGTTTTCTCACTGACACACCCATAACTCTTGCAAACAACTCATAAATCTTTCTGACATGAGTTGAACTCGCCATTATAATAGAAGTAAATATGTGCCGCATTTAATTATATAAAGCACTCACTCAACTGGCTTCACAGCCATAGCTTAGCTTAAGCCAGGATTAGCCCTTAAATTAGAACATCTAAGTAGAAACATTACTGGTATGCACAATGGCACAGACATATTTTAAAGTATGTCAGTGCAAGTTGCTTTCAGTTAAGACAGCTCAAACATGCTTTTTAGTCTGGTACTAGTCTTAAGCCTAGTCTGTGAAACCAGGCTTTAGACTTCTGTTAAAACCTATTTTAACTGTAAAGCTGTGAGCTGTACTCATCTTTATGGTCAATTTATGTTTTATGGTGTTGTGTTTTATGGTTATGTTTTATAGTGTGTTATTTTTCACACTAAAATCATGTTAAGACATTACTTGAGGTCTTGTTAACGTTTAGAAATGAATCCTATTCAGTTTCAGCATAACGGCCTCATTGCAACCAAGATGTTTGTTTTGTTTTTTGTTTTTTTAGAAAAAGCGATCAAAATTAATTTGCAGAAATCAAAATTTTGTTGCCTGGTCCTAACTTGTAGGGAACCCAGTGTAAACAAGGCCGGTCAGTCAAAACATGACCTTTTTATGTCGTACATCTATTTATGAAGCACACAGAAGAATGAGGTACTTCTGAATTGTTCTTTGTTATCTGTTCAGCCATTTCCATTCAGTTCTGCAAAACCTGTAACTCTTCCTGCTGTAGATTTCTCCTTGCAGTGCAAGTGCTGGTTTTTCTTCCTCCTGTCCATTTAGCGAAGAAAGATCGGGAATTTTCCCCAACAAAGAAGAAGAGGACAGGGTCCAGACAACTGTTAGCCGTGCACAAGCAATGCGCTATGACGGCAGCCTTGCGGACTACCAAAATAGAGTCACACGAGTCTTTATATTCACTCGTCTGGACATGCTTCTCGGTGGTTAAGAAGATTGTCCGCACTATGTGATACGGCAAAAAGCACACCAGAAAGATCCCGAGGCTGATGATGACCAGAGCACAAGCCTTCTTCCTGCAAGGTCTGGTCCTACCGAGTGCAGGACTAGGCCTCAGAAGGTTCTTCGCAACCAAGACCGAGCAGAAAATGACAATCACCAAGGGCAACACAAAGCCCACTGGAAACGTAACGTTGTTGATAAGGAGCAATTTATCCACGTTGTCTTCCGCCAGCTCCAAACATCGAAAACTGCCTTCGTCTTGTTCGTTTTTCTTAGTGAACAACAATGGACTGCAGGCTAAACCCATAAAGAGCCAAATGAGAGCACACACGATACCTGCGACGTAGTAGGTCTGTATGCGTATGTACAGGTACGGTCGCACCAGCGCCAGGTAACGCAAGATGTTCAGGGCCACTAGGAAATACACAGAGCTGTACATATTCAGATAATACACGTATGAGATGATTCTACAGGTGATGTGACCAAAGATCCAGTGAGAGTTCAGCATGTAATACGAGACCCTCAGGGGCAGAGAGGACACCAGCATCAGGTCTGATACCAACAGGTTCACCATTAACAAGCTGACTGAAGAGAAACTCTTTTGGGTCCTCCATTGGCTGAAGAAGACGCAGACAGATAAAGAGTGGCCGGCGAGTCCCAGGACAAAAATAAGGATGTATGCTGCAGGATACACTAGGCGTTTGAAGTCATCAGTGCTGTTGGAGCTCAAACAGGAGAGCTCTGGAAAAGATGCATTCATGTTCTTCCCTGGAGAATGATTACAAAGTTAGTTTTAGTGATTTAAAACAAAAAACAAAACGGGGTAGATCACCCTTATGTTGTTCCAAACCTTGAACCTAACATTCTTCTAGACCCAACGGACTTTCATTGAATCAACAGAAAATATTTTTCAGAATATCTTTTGTTTCGATGGAATAAGCAAGCCATTTTTAGTTGAACTCTCCCTAACCTTAGTATGATCCTCTTAAAAAAAAAAAAAAAAAACATTATTTTTTTTTTTGGCATCAACGGTTTCATGAAGAACCTTTACATTCCACAGTAGGTTCTTCACAGTGGAAAAACATTCTTCAGATTATTAAAATATACACTAAAGAAAAAAATGGTTCTTTTAAGAAAGGTTATGTGAGGAACCCAAAATGGTTGTTCTATTGCATGACTGCAAAAACCCCCTTTTGGAATCTTTATTATTAAGAGCGCAATTGCTTTGTATTCTTACTAAAAGTTTTACTCTGTACCATTTGCAGTTCACATTTTACTTTACTTTTACTTTTCTAAGCGGTCCTGAAAACAGGTATTTCTAGTCTTGTGTGAACAATCTCCTTCACATTTCCAGTTAAAGAGTCTTACTAAAACTAAAAACTCTTTACCTCAAATTGCCTCTTTAAACTTCACTCCACAGTAGTGCCCACATATCATGTTGACACACAGTTTTGAACAATAACAGCAACTAATTTAAAGCAAGTTACAGATATTTCACAGCAAACTGTAAAAGCAAAACATCTTACCTTTTCTGCAGTGTGGAGAGGTGAAAGCAGGTCGTACAAAAGCGCTCAGAGTTCGTCACTAGCAAAACCAGCACAGCATTGTCAGCTACTAGAGGAGGTATGAAGTAGAAAACACAGAAGGAGGATGTCCCAAGACCAGCCTCCCCATCATCACTTTAATCTGTTCGAAAGGACTGATTCATTTCCTTCTATAAGAACAGCAGCCGTCCTTATACCTGCATTGTTCAGTATGGCAGTTTTTTCAATTGCTGTAGATAAAGGTTTTGAATAATATGTCTTTATATACAGCATGTATGAAAGGTCCAAAGTCCAATGCTTATCATTATTATGTAAGTGACAGAAGCCATTTAGATGCAAAACAAAACACTGGTTACTCTGAACTGTGCATACCAGCTTTAAACCACAACAGCATACGCAGATGTGCATTTTACCGCCCTCCTTATTCGTTTCCTTGGGTAATATGGAATTTAACCTAGTTACACTGCACTAAACTTTCACAAGCACAAGCACTTCTGATGATGATGTACTGATAACCTTTTAAAAGAACCCACTGCTGACAAAGCAGAGCCTTTGTGAGCGTCTATGCTATGACGATAGCAGTACATTAAAAACCATAACTGATGCTAGGGGGAATTTGAGAGAACAAACTACATTAAATTTCATCTTCTGCCTTCATGCACAGACATGTTCCAGTATTTCATTCATGATCATTTCTAAAGAGTAACCCACTTATGAAATGATTTCACCACTTTTGGGAAGCATGGATGCAGAAATGATTTCAAAGTAAGTGTGATCAGGTTTCTAAAAAAAACATAACAAAAAAAACAAGATGCTACGAGATTAATCTCTGAACTATAAATGCAACTAATGTGAGTGAGCATGTCATTTCTTGACAAACAGCATTCCGGTAGGAAGTATATCTGCCAACACTTGCCTAAACAGTTCATCGAAAACAAGTGTGATTTATCATTTTAGCACCACGTGCTATGGCTACCTTCTCAGTTTGTGGCAACAAGAGGAAGATAAAGGTGCCACTGTCTTCCTTGAATCAAAACAGGACACATTTCGTCGTTCTTTATCAAACAAGTCAGTTGTTAAACTTTTGAGGCACTACATAATTTTTCAAAAAAGAACATTTGAGGTATAACAATTTTTTGAATATTGGTAACAATATCTCTAAAACAGTCTTAAAATCCATAGCAAAAACAACAATGCGGTCTAGGAAGAACATAAAAAGGTCAGACAGATGACCGCCTGTATTGACAAACACGTGCACTTCCACTTACACAACAATCACATCCTAAAAACCCAGTAATGCTTAAACGGCAACAAATTTATAATACAGCTTCAAAATAATTCCATTTACTTCTATCACGCAAAACAGGGGGTCCTCAAAGAAATGAGAAAAGCCACCAGCAGGATTCAATACATGATTAAAGGAAACACTGTGGTAAAATTTGATCTTACACCCTGTGTAAATCTCAATTGCCTGTACAGCAATGAGGAACAAGTAGACAGCTTTAAAATTAAACAATAAATTATTATGACCCACTAAACCTGCCAGATTTTATATGTTTGTAGACCAAATAAGGGATAGTTCACCCAAAAATGAAAATTCTGTCATCATTTACTCTCTCTCAAGACAGACCCCATTGACTTCCATTGTATTTTTTTCCCCCATACTATGGAAGTCAATCAACTGTTTGGTTAACAACATTCTTCAAAATATCTTGTCTGGTGTTCAGCAGGAGGAAGAAACTCGTACAGGTTTGGAATAGCTTGAGGGTGAGTAAATGACAGAATTTTCATTTTTGGGTGAACCGTCCCTTTAAGAGGTACGCGTCACGTTATTTCCTCAACATAAACTACTAAAAGAATAAAACCTCCTTCATGGACCCTCACACACTTAAAACAAACTAAAATGAAACAACACAGGAAAAGCACCTGTGCTATTTCAAGAAATGCAGTAAAACAGGTGGAGTCATCCAAAATGTAGCAACATATAACACTCAGGCATGTCAGCGTTTCCCTTTCAATGGTGGAGTGGTTTTTCTCAGGCAGTACAAAGTGGATTTATTTAGGGCTCTGGATGCTCTTTAACGGCCTCCTCCTTCAGTTTCTGTTCCTGCATACGAGTACGTGTCGAGCCTGAAGGGACAAGAACAAATGTTTAAGCAATAGCCTATAAAGTGATGCTGAATTATTCAACAATGACTTGCAATGTTTTTATCTGAATCTAATTAGGCGGAATAGAAAATAAGTTCTATTTGTTGAGTATTCAGCTGGAAAATATGGGATTCTTGTCAGTCTTATTTATAAAAGACAAAATTCTTATGCACACCAAGATAGCATTTATTTGATAATATAGCAAAAAGTAATATTGTGAAATATTAGTGTAAATTAAGCAGCACCCATTACTCCAGTCTTTAATGTCACATGACACTGCAGAAATCATTCTTAATCATTTTTTTCCTTGCACATAATACATAAGAATATGATACAATAGTTCCAGTCCTGGGTGATAACTAGCATTCCAAAATGCACAACTGCTTTTGCTTTACAATTAATAGTGGAGCAGGACTACTTCATGTTATTTGTATGTGAGAATGCAGAAGGCGAAGTAATGCAAAAATACAGAGAAGGATGCATCCAAAACAAGATCAATATGAGGAACTTGTTATTAAGCGATTATTGTTTATCGCAGGTGTGTGTAGCTCAGCTGTTGTAAAATAGCTTCTGATATGGCTCAACAAATCAGAAGTATTACATGATGTAAGGCTGTTATTGCATTGATGCCAGACTTATAATTCACTTACAAACAATATTTTCTTTTGGTTTGCATCCATCAATTTCCACATAAATAATCAAGTAAGCTGAAGTATACTTCATTTCAGAAATATTTAATTAATCTGATTAGTATTTTTTAATTAATCTGATTTTTAATTAATACTGATTATTAAATGAATGCTTTTATTCAGCAAATTAAATGCATTAAATAAATCAAAAGTGACACTCAAGACATTTATAATGCGTCAAAAGATCTCCATTTCAAATAAATGCTGTTTTTGAACTTTCTATTCAACAAATCCTGAAAAAAAAAAAAATCTCAGTTTTCACAAAAATATTAAGCAGCACAAGTGTTTTTAGCATTGATAATAATAATAATAATAATGATAATAATAATAATAAAAAGAAGAAGAAGAAGAAGAAGAAATGTCAAAAATGTTGACCACCAAATCAGCATATTAGAATGATTTCTGAAGGATCATGTGACACTAATTCAGCTTGGCCATTATGAATAAATTACATTTTAAAATATATTCAAACAGAAGCCATTTATTGTTTGACTTTTCTACTGTGATATGTAATCACTCGAGACAGGATTATAGTCATACAACCCACCTCTAATTTGTACTATATAATAAACACCATCATCTGACTCGTAACAAAAAAACTACAAAAAAAAAAGTACAGACAGGAGGAAGTGTGATGGTTCAAGTTTCTTTGTGGTTCTGGGAAATCCAGCTCACAATTCAGACAACAGACACGCATGAAGACTGTAGGAAACTTACTCATCTCAGCCAGCTTCTGGATTAGTGTTGACTCGCCACTCGATTTGCTAAAAATGAACAAACATTTTTGATGACTCACTGGATTCACACTCAGAGAGATAAATGAATAAAAAAAAATGGAACAAAAATCCCACCTTCCATCAGCTTCATCTTGTCCATCCATGTCAAAGCGTAACCTCTTCAGGGGCTTGGGGGCAGAGCCTCCATCCAGACTCCTCTTAAGGGACCGATCAGTGCTGCTCACCATCTCATTAATCTTCTGAAATTTGTCTGCAGACTGTTGAGATGAAGAGAGAGATTTTTAAATGAAGTCTAACACATTTAAAATAGATTGAACATTTAAATAAATGCTTTTCATCACTTACCCCAAAGGATTCGCCAATAGATATAAGAATTCTGTTAAGCACACCGTAAAAGAAAAGATACAGGATGATTATTACAAAAAATACACAAATTCACATAATCATCAAGTGGAAGCTTGTCAACAAAATATTACAGTTAAAAAAAAAAAAAAAAAAAAAAAAAAAAAAAAAAAATTTATAAA